>UZAN01041339.1:16412-45507 GCA_900618425.1 Echinostoma caproni | reverse complement strand
GAATTGAGCAAGTCACGTGATTCGTTCAAGTGTTAAACGGATAGCTCCAACTTTTTCAAAGAATGTTGTGTGATAGCCAACAAAGAGCTCTGGGCAGGTACTTTGACCTTTTTGAAACTCATCAATACTGCGTTCTGTCTTTGAATCTCGGCTGGGAATTAGACCTCAAACGTACAAGTTAGCAGCCAAAACCACTCCCACACGGTGGACGCCCAGATGGTGTTATGTAATAAAGATGTTTAACGTTCACATCATGTGTACTTACAGATATACCTGCTCTCTACTTACTTTAGTTTTATTTTATTTCAGGCTTTTATGACGTTATGTTCGAAACGAAGGCCACTTGAACTGGTCAAAGGATAAAATAGACCATTCAAAGATGTAATCTGCCATAAATTACACTCATTAGATATCCAAGCCTTCGAACTTGAATTTCAATCAGAATTCCCTGGTTCGAAGTATTTTAGTGTTGACTATAGAATTTAATGGTAACCCATGACTAGATATGACCAATCACTCATTTCCCCTTCTTTAGAATTAGAGCCAAAATGGATGAAAGGAGTCCCCTATCCAGATTGAATATGCGTGCGTGTGCGCGCGCGACGACATGATCGGAACGATCCGTTGTATGGATTGAATGTGGCGGTTGATTACGATCTGACAGCATGGTCCAAAAACGAATGGTCCACATAAGCGACAGAAATTATGACGCTCTATCTGATATTCAGCTTATCCGCGCAGGGAAAACGATCTCCGTGTGATTATTGACATGCCGTCTCTTTGATGTGTGGTTAACTGGGTAATCAGAGGTGGGTGGGTTGCTACGGAGAAGGAAATAGTGCATTGCAGATCAAAAACGCTAGTGTCCGAAATTAGAAATCCGCCCAATGGCCCACCACTTGGCCATGTTTATCTATTTGAATGGAACGGTGTGCTGCGGACTACCTAGTAGGTCGGAATTATCATGAATGCCACTAATTCTCTGTTATGTAACTTGATTATTCGGGTCAACGGGGGATGAATGGTAGGCAGAACGCTCTAACAATTGCCAGAATTTCGGTAGTTTGTATTCTACGGAAAAGCTTTGATTGATTCAGGGGGATGTTTTAATTATAATGCATGATTATGCATTTTGGTACAAAAACAGAAGAATTGGGAGAATACGAAACGGATCACAACAGCGGAACGGATTTGTGAGATATTTTTTAGTGAATTAGATAACTTTTATCCAGTTTGGTGCATCTCACGGTTCATCACGGGGATACCATATTGATCGGTTGAGTGAATAAACGATAGAGTGCATTTGGTACTCAACAACTGATCAAATAAACGCAATGCACAGGGACGAACACAAAAGCGATATAAGAATAACTTATTGGGTTAGTGTGAACATAGTGTACTACTTTTGAGTAAATCGCTAAAGAAGACTCAACTCGCCATCCGTGGCTGAGTGTGAATGGAATTGACTTGTAGAGAATGGAAGCTTCTCGTTACTGCAGACACTCCATTGGAGAATGCAAACGGGAGAACTCTGATTAGTGCACTATAGCTCAAAGGTTTGTGTGATTCGCGTTAAGACGGAACTCAAACAAATCACGCACGCATCCGAGTCAGGCCACAAGCACGCTGGCAACACTCTGGGCAAACTGAGTCCGATTGGATCGATCGGATCGATCAATGTCAAGGCTGCAACTTGACTGAGACCTCTCGAGCAGTTCTCGTATACGTCATTGTGCATCTAGAATTCTGACTGAAGAAATACACGCTGACTTTGACGCCAGCTGTGTTCTCTCTCCGCATGATTGTTGGGGGTTAAGCAAGAGTCGCTTGTATCATTCGTTAGTCTAGGTCGAACACAAGAACTAGGTTGGTATTGATTTTGTAAGTGTGACATCTTTGCTCAGGAATCATCCATTGAGGAGGTGAAAATAATCGATAGACGTGATTTTCTCCCCATACATTTGAAGCCGGTATCGAGATCATTGCCTAATTTGGGCATACTGTTGTTTGTGAAATTTCTTTCGATCTTGGTAGTGCTCAGTTTCTGTCTTCATAGAGGTTGCCCAGTTGGTTCAGAAAATGCAAAGCAGGATGTCAGACAGTAGTTTTCTCCGAATGACCGAAATTGGCTTTGAATCGAACGAATTCAGTGTGATCCATTTGAAAATTAAATGCTGGTATAAAAAACATAGTAATGATCAGGTAACCTAATCATCTAAAATTGTTTTAGATCTATAGATTGCCATCCACCCCCTTCACCGAATAATCAATTAGCTCGTCAAACGTTTGACGTATTATAGTTCAATATGTGATCCTACTACAAAATTAACGAGTCTTTCTGAACTAACCATTCCAAAACAAACCTTTTTTCAAAAATACAATAAATCTTCCCGCGCCGATCGTTTTGTCATCAAAAGGAGTTACTTATCGAGTTACTTTCTACAGCTGCAGCTATTTGTATCTTTGAGTTAAGCAAAGAAAAAACTGTTGATTGTTCCGAATAAGGGTAGATCGGTGCGCGTTTGTTTGAACCACGTTCTCATGGCCTATTATTAATTCAAAAGACCTAGCGCCCTTTATCAGGGTGGGTCTCGAATCAGCTGATTGCTAACCAGTGAAGGGGAATCCGTTCATGACGTGTTTCATTCGTGTAGCACCTACCTACTCATCTGCAGAATTCCAACTTCCACGATCGTTGTCTCATTGAGAGTAATTCGTTCGCTCATGGTCTAGTTACCTATTGATGGCAGGTAACAGTACCAAAATTAACGTGGACCGCTCTGAGTAGATGTCTGAATGACCGCTTGAAATTGAGACTAGTAACCACTTGTGACAACGAACACGAAAACAAATTATCCGTTGGTACTCCGGCTGAAAGTACTTATAACCATTTGCCTAGTCAATCGAAGAATGTTTTCACAGTCGCGCTCTCTTGTTATCATTGATCCATTGAAAGACCTGCAGTGCAAACTGACCAATTGAAAATGTTCATTTTCGGGGGCTAATATAAACCCATTTATCCGAATTCGTTTAAGACGGTTTCAGTTGTGTTAACTCTGACAGCCTTGGCTAATTTGGTCACGGGGATATTTTGATGGATACCCACTGCTTTGCTTCGGTTCAAAGTAACTGAGAGCCATCAAGACAAAGGTTCGATTCCCACCGAAGCTATTGAACTTTGTACAGTTCAAACATGAAACTTAAATCTGGTAAACAACACAATTAATCAAACGCTACTTCATTTCAATGTTGTCATCATCTGTGAAAAACTTACCCAATGCTGAAACTAAAAGCAAAATGGTTGAATAATTTCGAACATTTACTGCTAGTTCTTCTGAAGCTTCGATGAAGTGTATTCCACTTTTGACTAAGTATGCCAACACTCGCCTAATTCGTTTGTCCATGTTAAAGGATTAAACGGTTCCTGGCATACGAGCCACATAAGTTGGCGTATCACGACGAAACTTCAACATTGGCTACATTTATTGAAATAGTCCCACGGAGCACATTTCAAATAAAGCAACACAATGGCTCATTTCTCGATATTCGTATTCGTGCCAATACATCTCAACATATATATATGTCCCTACTTGGGAATAAAATCGTATGGGGAAAATAAAATAAAATCACATTGCAGATGACTAGAAACGATTTCATCATGCGACCGGAAATCGGATTCACTACGATCATATGGCTGTTTGTCCACTCATCCGATCATCGAGATTACTCGTGATACGGTGTGTGTTGGGGGTTGGCCAGGGAAGCTTTAGCTCCTGAACAAATTGTTTTGGACACACAGAGGGGGGTTGTGCAGACGAATGCCCGCCGTTTCTGCTGTGGAGAGCATTCGATAGCGAGCCTGCATCGATAATCGCCCCACGAACTTTACATGGAAGACGGAAAGCCTCGAACACGTCTACCACGTGGTTTGTCTTAGCACTGGTGGGTGAGTTACTCGAGGATCTCAATGATTTATTCTCATCTTTCTCTCTTGTTTCCCTGGACCGCTGTCTTATTGTTTCATTTTTCGTACTTCGTCTACCGTCCGAAAGCTTCAGATTGCNCTGATTCTTCAGGTTAGTGAGTCATTGGAGCTTGCGTTAACCGGAACGTAATATGATGTTCAACTCTATGACAGCTTAGATACAACTCAAGAATGAACAAACGTATCAACAACTCAGCGCGGTATTCTTCGGCGAGGGTACGTGCAGGGACCTGCCAATCTTTGGTTGAGTACTTTGAACTTGGTGGGCGAAAAGTACATTATATGGTGATTGACCTTAATTGCCAACTGTTTCAAAACCGTCTGAATTACCTGAGTAAGACAACGTTCTTAGTGTCATTTTTTTGGACAGTCTACCGCCTGTTAGACGTTAAACACCACAGTCAAATGAATCTATCAGAGCCGATTTCGGAATAGTGTGAATGACGAAATGGAAAAGAAACGGGAATACGTGGCAACCTGGCCAAACAGTGTAGGAAACTCTAAACGGTAGGGACAGTTAATCGTATAATCCAACGCGTGCCCAGGTGGGGATATAAAGCGCCTTCAAAACTACTCACGTCCCTTACTGGCACATTGCATCTCTGTTACAAACGAGTCTAAAGGTGCACAAATATCTAGGAAGATAAAGCTTGTCGATTTGCAACAAATATGGCGTCGAACAAACAGCAAACGAAGAGGGAAGATTTGGTTGCCGCAACTAAAACCTGAGCGAATATCGACCGGTTCTTCACAAATCTGTTGTATATGCGCAGATGAGAGTCGGTGAAGGCTGGTGAACATCATGAGTAACAGAGATCGAACTAATTCCATGTGGGTTGAAGCAGATATTCTTAGGGGCTTTTCTTGTGGTTGGGAACTACAACTGTTTCGCCCCAAGCAGGAGAGCTTCCTTCCTAGATTCAAGTATGAGAAAGTAATCTGCTTAGCTTTCTTCTCAAGTTCTCACCAACATTCGTGAAAAAGGCCGGATATGAAAAACAGAAGTCGTTATTAAGGGCACGAACCTCTGGGTCCAGTTACTAGAGGATGATAGTTGCAAGCTCACAACATCCTTTTCCAATGACGTGAAGCTTGTACTAGTTCACTGGCGACAGACGATTGGAACCTCTCTCATGCAGATGGAAGTTTAACAGTTTGGATAGTTTTGTCTTCCAGGTTAGAGCGAAATCCGTGGAACAACGGCAAATGTTGTTGACCGTGGTTTGCTGCTTTACCAATCTTCACACTGTCACTTGTGAGAACTACGCTGAGTTGCCTTGACCGAGAAAGCGCTGGCACCTTGTACCAGGTCTGTAATTGAGCAGCTCTCAGACGTGCAACTATCGGCCACAATCACTATTTCACCCCTCAAGCCAGTTTGTGTCATGATTAAACTCCATTTAATTTCTCTTCTTTTTTCCAGGTTACATCTACCGAGCCCAGTATGCGACCAATATGGGGTGTCACAAATTTTGAAAATCGTTTCATTCTAGAGTATCAAGTTTGGATTAGCGCATTCGGTTTTTACAGACACCAGATACTTTTGATGGTCTTGGGTGTGGGTTTCACTCCTTTGAAGAGCGATAATTCCCACACACTATTTGAATGCATTAAACTGAGATGAAAATAACTGTGATGAAGACAAAGAGCACTGGCCAGCTGTTTCGTCCTGTTTGAGACTCGTGTAGCTCAAGGGTAAAGGTTTGAAGTCCCTACACGAATGTTTGCGGTTCCAGTCCTGACAGGGACACAGAAAGTAAACATTGCCGATGAGTTCCAAACAGGACGAAACAACTGTCAGTGCTCCTTGTCAGTCACCAAATATATTTCCATCCATTCCTTCTGTTTTCCATCCTAAAGTGAAATTATGCGCGGTTCGGTATCTAACTGTTTGCTCGTGTCTGGACAAAGGAGAACTAAGTTTTAATTGAACGTGCAAAGAGAACAGTTTAATTTTTTTATCTGCTGCCCTTCTTAACCCAGTTGGACTGCAGAAGAGTCCTTTTACTTGTGATGTATATATATGAAAGTTCCTTCGGCAATCTATGAACCATTTTAATTCAACTGTTAGACACTTTGTCGATTGGTCCAACGGTGGATAAGTCTTTACTTTATCTTATAAAACTCTTTTCTTCATGTAGAACAAACAGTGTTTAACAGCGCATTCATCGATGGAGTTCAAAATCTTAAGTCAAGCAATTCCAGGTTTCATATCTTTACCAATTCATCGAAGCCGCTTTGTTCTAATACGACAAACACCATGGATGCATGAGCTGAGTTGGTGTGATCTGTAACAAAGTTACAAAAATGTTACCTCAACCAGCAGTTGACTTTTGGCTGGAGTTAGCACAAGTGGTTTCTGGGAAGGTGTGTAGTTGAGCCTTGGATAACCCGTGAATGACACTTGTGCGGGACTTTTCATAATCCCTGTTACATGTTTACTTAAATTGGTTTATCTCTTCCTAGTTGGGCCACTGTTCTCATCATAAAGATGCATGCACTGAGGTTTACATGCTCACCGTTATCACTTTTATGAGTAGATTGTTTACAAATCCAGCCCCGGTTTCATCTGATCGGAGGACAAATATGTAATGAAATTCGCACTGCTGTGACAGATTCATCTTTAAATAGATTGCTAATTTTCGAATATCTAGTGTTCAAGTGGTTAAGGTTATCACAGTATCCACATGGAGGTCCGGAGTTCAATACACCGGTGTCTAGTGGTGCTACATGATATTTACCTCCTGGAGTGCATACCTCGAGTACTTGACTTGATTTAAAATTATTCCCAGTATATTATTTTGATAAGAAAAAAATCAGAGAATATGGCGATGTAACTTTGTCCATGTTCATGACTTTTCGTAACTGCAACAAACAAGCCTGGAATGAATATAAGCTATTCGTAATCTCTGCTCGTATCCTTTTAGTTCACTGGTATCTCCGGATAGAGTTTGTGGAACAGCCATGCTGAAATGATCGACAGTTTATTTCATATCTACTTTACTGAATTCAGTCACCCCTAATTATTGATTTTTACTTCAGACACTGACAATAGTCAATCCTCCTCCCTTCACTTGCCATGATCAGTTCATTCCGTGAATTGTATACAGCCAGCAAACCTCAAACTAGCGTTTCGCGCTTGTTGAGTCTCACCATCAGTTTCTATCAACCGGACCATCTGGAATGTGGACTAGGGACCATCATATGGAAAGTACGTATGTGTACGTATCACTGTTCCGAATGATTCCCACCCAAACTGAACCGAATTTCCAATTCCAGGTAAATCAGGTGCTGTCTTTAGTGTCACATAGTCATTTTATCTGTAGACAATTTCTACACAGCACAGAAATGCAATAACTTTTCGCACGAGAGAGAAGATCTTTATTGGTACAATGTGAATTTATCCAAGTAGTACATCTTTGCATGCTTGGTACGGTTGATGTGATCTTAGATCAGGGAGAAAAAGTGAAACTTTGACTACCAAATGATGAGCTTATATCTGTCTCTCTGTCTACCCAAAATTGTTTTCGTCCACATTTATTGGAAAAACGCGCTTGCTGTTCGAAATCTTGGAGATTGTGTGAGATTTTATCTAACCGTAGAACGCGGAAGGTCTAGGACCGTATGTGTTATAGTATGTAAACAGAACAGATATGACCAGAGCCCCAGCCGAACTCTGTGTGTGTGTGTGTGTGTGTGTGTGTGTGTGTGTGTGTGTGTAGCTCCCCGATTCGGTTTAGACTAACTCTCATGCGTTCGAACACTGCAGTCGTAGATGTTGTCAGTTAACCTCGGTCAGACAGATGAGTGTTTATATAATGCTAAATCGTTAACCGTAAACACCAAATTCACACATTTGTCAAAAAATAAATGAGTCACACAAGTTTCCATTGATCTCTACCACATGTGCCGTCGACCGGCGGGCCTGGGAGGNTCAGCTACACGTAAATTTCAGCCCGTTTTGTCGGATCTCGATGGTTTGCAGTTCAAACAGCTCAATAGCTGGATAATGTGAGATGGATCTTAGAACTGTGTGACAAGGGCAGATCTGTCCAGTATGAATCACTCAAATGGGCTAGGAAATTGGCTTACCAAACTCATACATGAAGCCAGTTTGTGTGCCTTTAGAGCAGGAGCAAGAGGGAGAGAGAGAGCATGCTCTTCAGCACGGACTGAAAAGCGCCTACAGCCTAGGAAGTCGTATGTTTGCGGTTTGTCTTTAAACACTCGGAGAGAAATGAAACTTGTGGTTCAAAAGTTTCGGGCAGCTCACGAATGCATGATAAATGCATTGTTCAATGAGTCATTTACACTCACTTCTGTCTGATGAATTCGTTTCATTTGTGTCCTGCTGACATAGTCACTGTAAATCCATCAATCCCAAGGTGAAAAAGTGGAGCAATTGTTTAAAATATCTGACGTCGGGTACACGGTCGATTAATCCGAAAAGAGGGCTTAATTACTCACTGTCTTGTATTTCCAAGGGAGTTGGACATTGCGGCTGTTCTAGGGTTGCTACAGATAGACTCATTGTAGACCTCTGAGGAATCGATAAGATCTGAATGATGATCTTGCTCGAATGACATTCTCCTATTCCGTTTCCCGGCAAATTCGACGGATGCAAAATGTGCCCCGAGGCGAGGAACAAGGCACATGCATAACACCTACATTTGTGCATGACAACGGGGACTTCATTTAAACTGACTACTGATAAGTCGTTCTATCTTTTACACCACGCACTGTGCACAGATTTGGCTAATTCAGGAGAATTGACTGCCATGACAGTTTATGAACTGATCTTCGTTTATGGGTCTCACTCATCGGGATTGTATTTATTCCCTCGAATTTCATACCTTCGTGTAATGGTTTACAATGGCCGCTGAACAGCTGTTTTATTCTAAAGGAACATATTTATGTCCTTACCGAAGCTGGAATGGCAATTGTTTTGGATGGAAGGTGAAAAACAAATCACTAAGGAGCATGAAACACCTAGCATGTACAATCTTCCGGTCATTCCACAAGCTTCATCTGAACAGGTGAAACAGATCGCTAGCCTTGTAGATCCGGTAACCCAGTAAGAGCTCACCTTTGGACTGAATTAGGAGATGAAACTAATTTGTGTTTCTTAACTATATTTGCAGGTATTTTCAGTCATGTGAAACTGGATTAAATTACCAGATACCGAAGAGTAATATGGATAAATTTGATTCCAGTATTTAGTATCCAATACTGACACACGCAAAGTACAATGAATAAAATGAAACAAGTAGCTTTCTCGCTATCTGAATGGTACACGTGTGTGTGGAGAGGTGTAAAGGGTTTCACTTGACTTGAAGATAGCGTGCACGGTAGGTTGTTGGAACAGGTTCGTATACTACACAGGAATATATTTTTGACTTGGAACGGTTGATGTCTCTGTTTGAGATCCGCAACCATATCGAGCGAACTGGGCGTGGGTAACGCAGCTGGGTATCTCAAAGCATTCAAAAAAACTGAAACGAAATCATGTATCTTGACGACATCGTTGTCGAAATGAGACCTACCTTTCTTTCCTTTAAGGCCTAACATTATTAAATATAATCTGTTCGCAATTGTTTTTTGGAGTAATTTGCATCGGTCAATAGTTCAAAGGAACGTCACGTCGAGTTTCCGTTCCCAGATTTAGTTGTCATTTCGTTACGCTTTGCCACCGATAAATTTTTTCACACAAAATATTTCCAATTTAGAATCCAAGTATGTGAATAAATTCTCTTAATTACAGCTTCCAGCATATGATGACATTTTTTTATTATTATTCTGCAAACCGTAGTTGTACACAAAAATAATGTTTTGCCTACGCGCTTCTTTTCCTGAACACAACAGTCTGTGAAGCAAATATGACCGGTGCTGACAAATCGTGTAAACCGGAAGGGGCAAATCACCATTACTTTTAAAGAATTCCTTAATTGAAGATTTGCTTACCTTACTTCACTACGACCCGGACCCTTGGAGAGAATAAGCCGACCCCATGGTGATCATGGAGTCTCTTGGGTGTTTGACTTCCCCAGCGTCATTCGGCATTTTTGTTTCGAGGGCATAACTCTAGCCTTTTACCAGTCAGGTGCAGACCATAAAGCAGCAGTGTGTTGATTTATGGTTTCCGGTGCCTCTGTGGGAGCTCAATCATCATTCTGTAAATGTATTTGCAACCCAGAGATCCATGCATTCCTGTTTCTTAAACAGGCTTGTTTCAGAGCCGTTGGATAAGGTAGTAGAACTCGTTCGCCCAATCAGGAGTGGCTGTCTACGCCACCTCATCGATGCTTCTTAGCTCAGTTACTCTCAATCTGATTTAACTAGTCTGTCGAGTGGTTTGCCGGGATATGACCGTTGTTGCACGCCTCAGCTTTGTGGAGCCCTAGTTGAGAGTTGGGTACATGATGGAGACCCAAGAGAAGACAGTCGCCTCCACGGGGGACAGGAGAGTCTACCCACTCCGAGGTGCCACCCATATCTGATTCCCCCAAAATTCTGATTTTCTATTTCATGTACCTGGTGGAGTTGTTAGCATTATTGACATTTGGAGGCTAGCCCCGAGGTGTTTTCTTTCCGCATGCAGCATTTCTTCATTAGATGCAATCAGCTTCATAGACCACCAAGTTTGAGCCATATCACACAGTGTCTATAGATGCAACAAAACAAAACTTAATTGTACTCCACAGGACATGGCTAGTTGATAAGCTTAGAAAGGGTGTCTCACATAGAACGGATGTGTTAATCCTCTGTCTAGCGGAAAGATGAAGCACGAAGATGTGTTGATCAGACAAGTACGAATGTCAGAGAATCCATGTGTAGTATAGCAGCTGATGATGGTCTTAAATGAAGTCGACTTCCATCAAGGAGTAATCTAAATAATCGGGATTATGTTGCAGAAACGCTTTTGAGGGGCAACTATCCAGTCCTTGGAAAATAGCTCAATACTTGAGTACAAACTTTTTCTGAACTAAAAGAGTTGAGTACATTGTGTGCGTGTAAGTGTGTGGGGGTAGTTCCATGAGCTGTTGGATTAGGAAAGACGCGGAGAGTGAATGAATGCTACTCGATCATGGTAACAGTGGAGTTCACTCACG
Source organism: Echinostoma caproni (assembly GCA_900618425.1). Taxonomy (NCBI): domain Eukaryota; kingdom Metazoa; phylum Platyhelminthes; class Trematoda; order Plagiorchiida; family Echinostomatidae; genus Echinostoma; species Echinostoma caproni. The sequence goes on along the minus strand of UZAN01041339.1, from coordinate 34,413 downwards.
CGAAAATGATAAGCTGCGTTGGCGGAGGTTAAATGTTAAAAATTACCAATTGATCGTCCCGGAGGACGTGCTTGAATCTCACCACCACCACCACCGCCACCGCCTGACTTTTCTTCATTTTGAATTGTACAGAAGCCCTTTGATTTACCGCCTCCCACTTCTTAAAAATTGTATCATTATATATTCACTAGAAGGAAGTGAAAGGAAAAAATGAACATTAGGCTATGCTGAAACACAATGCACGCCGGAGAGCGGTAAAACTTGTGACTTTGCCTACATTGCCCGGGGTAGTTATCAAGATCAAACCATCGGGTACGAACTTTGGTGTTATTTGACTGAAAACACTGCTGCGCTTGGGGCTTACAACACAAGTTGACGCATTTGTTGTTCTAATACAATTCTCCCCGAAGCACCATTGCACAATTGAATGCTGGTTTGATGGATTTTTACGGCCACTACCTCTATACAACAATGCGACTAGACTAAGTCAATAAATTAATGTATTTATCGGGGGAGGGGGTGGGGTACTGAGGAGAAAAGGGCGTTACTGTAAACACCGAGTGAGTGCGGATCCAACTGCTTCTTATAATAACAATACAGCTTCTCGCATTCAACTCACATTGACTTGTGAGTAGTGTTGTGAGATGAGCTACACACCCAATCCTCAGATCATTTAATCAACGGTACGGTTGGAATAATCAGACTTGAGTTTCGTCCTCCTCAGTTCTCACCACAAGGTAGTGTGAGTTAAAGGCCACTTGAATTCTAACCTAATAGTTTTGTGGCAAGTTTGTCTGAACCGGCATGGAAGACGAAGTCCAGTCTCCTGGTCCTCCCGTTTGGGAGTTTGACTCGGGTTAGCATCTCGCTCGGTGAAATGGTAGAGGAGTAATCGATCAAAGTAAATCGGCCTCCAATTCACCTTAACCGCTGCCTTGCGGTCAGGTTCTTGTTAGAACTAAAGGCTTTAGACGAGAACCCTAATCGTTCTCCTACTTAGTGGTTGAACACCTTGGCNNNNATCAATCTCTGATGCATACACAAAGTATAAATAATTCCATACTGCATTGGTTGTTGTGCAGGATGATCAGGGCCGTGCTGCCCACTGTATCGAGCGGAAGTAGTAGTGATAATTGGGCTACTGCTCAGACATCCCAACCTTCGTTTGACTCTTTATCTTTCGTACACAACCTTTTCCCATAACCCNAGTGACGTTGTAAGTAATTTACTACAAAACAGGTTGCAGATTTCGAAACCTCGTCAATCACTGAATCTGGGGGACTTCAGCCTGAGTACACTGATGCAGGTAGGTCAACAAACGTGTCTGTTGCGTACAATGGATTCTTTGGGGATTGATTTCTGCTACGCATCAGAGACGCGAATCCAGAATCCTTCAGTGCACCGGAGTTATCCTCCGCACGTCAAGCGATGACGAAACCTTGTTCAATAGGCCAGCGTGGTGTGGGCATTGTACTCAATAATACAGCCGAAGCTGTACTGCTTGACTGGATCCCAGGCAATAGTCGCCTATGTACGATGCTGCTCGAAGGGTCCATCAGCGTCCGGGAGGGAAGCAACACCAAAAGGTGTTTGTTCAGCATTTCAGCGTATATACCGACCAACTGCAGTTCTGACGCACACAAAGAGTTTTATGATAAACGCACTGAACTCATTCGGTTGAGACGAAGCTCCTATATAGGTGTTCTCGCAGGTGATTTTAGCGCGCAAGTTGGAAAACTGAGCACATCGGAAGCTTGCCTGGACGGTCTTTGTGCACTGCCCTGCCAGCGACCAGATAATGGAGATCGAATTCTTCATCTCTGCGCAGATCATCTTCTGTTCCTGTCCAACACCAACTTGCGGCGCAGCTCTCAAGGGACAGCATTGTGACGCTCCAATGCTAACTTAGGTCGACCACAAAGCAGTGAGCTACCGTTAGCGTCTGTCAGTACAAAGCCGCAGATCTTGTTGGATCACCTGTGTTGAATCCGATCACGCATTAATTTTGATGGAGTTCACTCTCCGACTCACTAGTCGCAGAAAAACCCACCGAAATCTGTTGGTCGACTATTGCTCATCTTGACCTGAATGGAACCTTCGAGTCAGTTGACAGCAAATCAATTTTGGGTTCGCTCCTTCGCAAAGGAATGCCGCTGACGTTTGTGAACATAACTGAGTTCACTCCACTCATATACTTCTGGTAGCTTAGGCGTCTACGGCGAGCAGTCATTCGTAAACAGCAGCGGTGTTCGTCAATGGCGTCCTTTTTCACCATTCCTGTTCAGTCTCGTCATAGACGAATACTGGAGAACGCACTAGGTGGTCTCCAAAACGTAGATGTCGAATAGGTAGCTGGTGAAAAGCTGTGCGATCTAGAGTACGTTGATGACATCGTTTGCCTGTTCGAATTTACAAAATGCACTTGACAGTTTGGCAAGTTCTGTCGCTTTTTTGGCACGTGCTTTGAACCTTCGAAATGCAAACTGATGCTGAAAGACTGGGTGTCACCGTGTTCCGTTCTGAAACTAGACTGTCAGGAATTAGCTGAAGTTAACTGCCTCATATACTATGGAAGCTGCGTGACCAGCAATGGTAGCGCATCAAAGGGGATAACCGCCCGCATTTCTGTGACTCGTGCAGAGTACGCAGGACCCGTGGAAACGACGTGACGTTTCACTGAAGCTGAAATGTTGCATATACTTCGCCACTGTACGATAAATTTTTGAATAGTCGGGTAGAAGACATCCGTTGTTCAGCAGTGTTCCACAATCAACATCTACGTAGTCTGGCCCAAGTGGGATGAAGTGAGTGGGAAGTAAATCTTCGAGTTTTTGGGAATGTATCGAATAAGAACTCATTATCGTGTCGAATTCAGCTCAATAAGCTCCGTTGGTTAGGAGACGTTTTGCTCATGTTCAACGGTTGCCTACCGCAGAGCGCCTAATTTGCAGAAGCTGCTGCAGATTGGAGAAAGTCACGTGGAGACCAGCAGATGCCCGCGAGACGAAGTATGACGAAATGCCTACAGCGATTAGGTGAAGTAGGAGTCTCTCATCTTCCGGGTTGGGGTCCAAAAGACTCCGTAACCGCATGGTTGGAGACATTGAAGATGATGGTTGCGAGTTGACAGCAATGGCGATCTTGCTGACACTTTTTATCAGACCAGAAGGCTTGAAAAAGTATGTATGCACAGTTGGACTGTGTACTTTGTGTGTTGAGCATAGAGGTGCGCTTTCTTTTCCCCACCCTCAAAGTAAGTTCAATCCCTATCCTACTTAAACATTCTCACTTACTTTGTATGCAATATGAGTTTGGCAGCGATCAGTGAGGTTCGCTTCATTGTATTACGCTGTACTATGGTGAATGAATGAATGCTGACGATGATGGCATGGGATGCTTTCGAATGGAGTTAGCCAGTTGTATCTCCTTTCATTGCTGTTGGGCCCCAGTAACGGACTGACCCCCACTAAATACGACATCGGAACAAACATGAATTGACAATTTTGGCAGTGGTAACACACACCTTCCGTGCTACGGGTCCGGAGTTCGAAGCCCCTACGGAACGGTGCATACTCACCGTTGATGAGCTCCAAGAAGAGCGAAACTCAACTCCGTGCCTCTCGAGTGTATGGTGGACTGGATGAACTGATAATTGCGCGTTAAAGTAGAGTGATTGATGATCAGTCTACATTGAAATAACTTTATTGAATGCGCAATTATACAGTGTGTTTTGAGGAAGAACGATACGGTACATCGAACTGGTGATATGGATTACAAAGCTTCCTTTTTTAGTCGGTGGTGTTAATTCGTATTGATAATCTTTGAAATAATGCAATAGTTGTCAAACGAACAACGGCATTCATATATCTGTTCCTATAGAATGCGGAATTGATGGAGTTGTGGTGGTTGAGTATTTTATTTCCAACCATTTTATACGCTTGTGATACACTCGTTTACAGGATAACACGTGATCAAGGACATTGTCTGCATCGCGAAATCGTAGAATACGTGTGAAATTCCCGAACTCGCTTAAATATCAACTCTGTCCTACGGAAACAGAAACAGTGTAAATCCCGGAGACTGGTGTACAAAGTGGTAGGATCAAATAAGACTTGGTGTGGTAACCACCTTTCGTAAGCTCTCATTCATTCACGCACTCACCTTTTCACAACATTCCTCCTTTATCCATCGCCCCCCTCCCCGCACACGCGCACACACTCCTTGCACGTAGATTTCTTATGTTGTACCTCCTTGTTGAAGGGGACGGTAAACTAAAGGAACTAATACTGACTGAAATGCTTGCATCCGGTCAGTTTTCTCCTTATCAGATATTTACGGTGTTAGCTTTATAAAGGTATCTGAGTGCAATTTCTATATGACTGTAAACCTTTCGCGGCAGGATTTTTTGACATTGTTTGCGTGCAGTTTGGTGCAAAAACGTGAAAAACGGATAGCGGAGTCGTTTGTCTGTTTATTCACCTATGTTCCAAAGCCAACACCAGCATATTTTTTGCGCATGAATCTGTGCGAGAAAAATTTTAAAAAATACAACGCGCCACATTGTATATTCACTCGCGCGTATACCCGTGCATGGACAGTACGCCTCTCCGCCCCTCCGCCTCCACGTCCGCGTTTGGGTATACCACACGACCGCATATTAACCAAAGGTCTATTAAATTGGGCAATTTAAAATTGTTTTCCGCCCTCATAACGCGACATTACTGCCATGCTGAACCCTGCTCCACCTCATCCTGGCCTAACCGTTGCACTCCCTCTTCAGGAAGTGTGTGTGTGTGTGTGTGTGTGTGTGTGTGTGTGTGTGTGCACGTCCATTCACAATCCATGCTGTTAGTGCAACGGTACACACACACACACACGCGCGCACATACTCGACCACGTGTTAGTGGAGCCAGTCGTGCGTGCCCGAAGTTCACACCCTTGTGATAAAAAGTCTGAGCCAGCGGGGGAGCCGAACGTAGCGCGTGACGGGTGGGTTGGAGATGGACGAGAGGTTAGAAGACAAAGCGTTAAGATGGAGGAAAATGGGGGTAATTAGACAGAAGTTGGAGTGACTCTGACTGATGTGGTGTGTTTGTGTGAGTAAGAGTAAGTTTCTAACACCCTGACTCGGGCACGGTAAATGAGCCCATTCATAAAGCTGACCGAGATTGGAGCGGAGGAGGAGTGTGTATGTGGGAGGGGGGGGGATGTTTTTTTCAATCAAATCCGGCAGGCGACTATAAAATGAATGAGTATGCAAAGGCGGCAACCAAGGTGTAAAAAGTTCAACCGATTTGAATGCATGACCTTTGAGGAATGTCCATTAGGGGAGACTGTTGTGTGCGTGTGGGTGTACCAGTTGAACACTGGAGCCGACAGAAAGAACAGAGGACGCTGAAAATGTTTGTCTGTGAAAATTGCATTTTCCACTCCTTAAAATCCCTGATTTAAATAATAACTGACCGAGGAGTGAATAGTGGACACGCAGTCGGGCTTCACAGTCGACATTCATTGCTCCTCCCACGATGCATTTACTTATTTGCTCTTTGATCAACTTTACTTATTTAGTTCAAGAAACATTAACGTAATTACTATAATATTCGGTGCTTGGCGAAGTCAGACAATTAGAGTGGTAAAAGAAGCGGGTATGTTTTTCTAAGAGCACGTTTAACCTACTTGACACTTTTCCTCATTCGACAAGACTCATCCTTACCTAATTATAAATATAAATAAATAAATATATAAATATATAAATAAATAAATATATTGATATCACCATCGATACACACGTGTTTCTTTTCACAGGAAACTAGCGTAATCCAGTCTCTGGTAAATCTCATTTGAATGCGGTTCCACTGACATATAAATGCGACGAAATTTGAATCAGATGTAAATATCGATCCACGTGAATACCACGAATTCATTTATCACTGGTCATTTATTTACGGAGACAAGGGAATAATACTTAACAGGAAATTGTACCGTATGCATACAGCGGTTTTGCAAATGCAAATGCTGGCAAAGACTTGATGTCATTATTGTGTGAGTGTTGGAGTTGTTGGGAGGGAANGGGAAAGTTAGATAGGTTAAACCAGTTCCGATTGCATGCACCAGCTATGGCTCGATAAACGTTAAAGTGGTTACAATCGCGTGAAAATCGATAGCTCGGTTACCTTTCACTTTACTTCCCTAATTGGATATATGTGAATCTACAAACGATTTTCAAGAAGGGAGAAACAGTCAATTAACTAACTGTCACAAAAATGGAGAAAGTGAGACAGTGGTGGTGGGATTCGAACACACGCACCACATCTGGGGCGGTAATTTGGTGACCCTAACAGACTACCCCCATCCAAGATGGAACTTTGTAGATGATTGTAAATGTTGAACAGTGTCTGGATTCAACCACCTTTCTATTACATGACATATATAATGTACGATGAAAAGGCAAACTGCACAATCCTAATGATTATAGTACCGTAACAAAGCTTTCAGCATCCTACCCCCGCAACCCCCACCCCGTACCCCACCCTTCCCCGGATTGTGGATAATGCTCGGCAACAGCCCTGTTCTTCGTTTGCCCCTGAATTGACGTACTGAAGTGATAAATTAGAATAGACGGATAACTTGTTCTACGGTTGTTATTAGATGGCGAATGAAGTTGCGAACAAGCACATGAGCATGGTAAATTTTTACCACAGTTTATTGAACAGTATTTATTTCCAGCCAAGCAGAATCAACTGATTTTCTTTGCTTTTGAAGTTCAACCTTTCCCTGGACAAATCTTTTGGTATGCGCAAGTTTTCCACTGCATCTCCGGCAGACCATATACGTCTGGCTCTGCACGTCACACAGTGTGTCAAGCCGTGCTGCAAGTCAGGTGTCACAAAAGTATGTTTGTTTGTCTACTGGATATTCCAAGTCAGATTTCCGTATGACCAGTCTCTCCCTATTTCCCTCCTCGTTGAATCGATCCATCAAAATGTCTGACCAAATCGAGATATGAGAAGACCAGTTGTCTTTTATTCTTGAACTTCACACGAGAAGCATGATGCTGTTGCTCAGTATGACACACGGTCTCAACGTTATGCCAGGATTCAGTTTTATCATCGACTGCACAAAAATGTCAGATAGTGGTAATGCCCGCAGATTGATTTATGCTTTTTTGACAGGTTTCCTGTTACCTGACAGTTACACAAAGAACTCTCACGAGGTTTGGCATCACCCCGAGGATTTGTAGTTAGTCTTCTTGTTGCGTACATGTGTTTTTATCCAACACGCATGGTAAACGATGCAACGCATTCTAAAGGGGATGTGTGACATCTGAAAGGATATTGCTTGGAAACTTTTTGCATGCTTTGATGCGTTAAGAGGCAACTGTGTGGATAAGGTGCTTGTAGTATGGGATCAGCTGCCACAGTTTGATAAAATCTGCAGAGAGCTGGAAACCAGTTTGAGAAGAAAAATCAAGAAAAGATATCAAAGAAAGCAACAGAAGTAAGAAAATTTTATCAAGCATGTGAATTTCATTAAAAGGGGAGATCCCCATGGACAAAAGCCTACTGTGAAAGGAAGAGTAGGGTTCCTTTATGCAAAATCCAGTCTATTGATTCTGTGTTTAAAGAGCTTAAGATTGTAAGTTGTGGAGAGACAGAAAGTGGGATGGTGTTCCGCAACTTGACAGTTCCGGTCAAAAAGGATTGGAACAGACATCAGGGAACTGAAGTCGGATAAGGATGACCAGATGCATGTGTACGGGATGGGTGTGCAAAAGCTACATGAGAAGATGCTGCTGAGACAAGCCCCGAAGAACAAAAAACAAAGTAGTAATGGTGGAGCAGGGACAGTGAAGCAACTTCCCGACGATGGGCAAGTGACTGCAGAGTGTATGTTAGAGAAGGATCATCAATCACCCCGATGACCCTTCGTAGGACATGACCAAGAAGAGAAAGAGAAGAAGACGAAGCTCCACTCCAGAGGTGACTGCGGTATTCAAGAGCAGGGCAGACTTGAGCTTTTTACAGTATAAGAAGATGAGCTGGGGTGAGAAAACGTTTGTCGCGGAATAACGAAAACAACCTTCAGCGCGAGCACCAAACAGGTAAGTTGAGCTATAAAAGGAGATCAGTATAAATAAGAATTTAGAGGCATCCTAGAAGGAAAACGGAGTTTGTGGAGCGCAATTGGATGGGACCAGTCAAAGTATGGGAGAATGAATGGTGTTTTCGAGAAATGGAAAGAAGCGAGGTTTTGGAACCATTGAATTAAAATGGTTGACGTTGCCCAAAGATCAAGATCAGAGTTTAGTGACACATCAACTACCCTACGGTTACGATTGACGATGGTTTGGGTATAGCGAGTATTTCGATAGCATAGGGAGCAGTGGAGAGTGGCTTCATCGGCAAAAATATTTGATTAGGTTGATGGTTTTAGCAAGGAGATCATTGATAAATAGAAGAGAGTGGGCACAAGTACTGAAGCTTGGGGAACGCCCGCATTCACTAGGTACGGCTAAGATAGAATCCCATCAACTCGGACGGAAATGGTTCGCTTACTGGGAAAAGTTGATAGCCTTCTAACGAGAGCTGGAAGAAACCTGAACATGGACAGCTTCGCCAGTAGACCTTCGTGCTAAACTCGGTCGAAGGACTTTGAGATATCAAGCGAGACGAAATGTGGTTATCAAGTGCAGCCGATCAGGATTGTGAGATAAGAGCCAGTAAGTCACCGGTAGAACGACGCTGTCGGAAACCACAATGGTGGTCGCTCAGTTGGTTTTCCCGATCGAGGAACTTGCGTAGTTGTCCGGAGATGTTGGTTTCATATACTTTCGGAAGAACAGATGTGAAGGAAATGGGTAGGTCATTGTTGGGGTCAGAAAGGTTGCCGCGTTTGGGAATGGGACTAATCACGGTTTGCTTCCAAGGGGCTGGATAACTAGAAAATTTGAGGGAAAGATTGAAAAAACGACGTGGCCTGTTTGCGTTTAGAGAGCGCAATTTGGGCGGATTTTCCCGGTGCTAATATGAGGTAAAAAAAGAGTTGCCAGTGATCGACATCGCTGTGTTTTCCCAAAATTACAATTTGTATAAAACAAATCATATGGCGCATCGTTTTTTCGATACGCTCCGAACGTTATTCGGGTTTGACACGTTGAAGAAGGTGGAGTTTTAGGATAATTGAGTAAGTTGGAATTGGTGGGAAACTGGGAAGTAAAAGCCTCGGTTTTCTCGTGTGTTTATAGTACAAGATCACCAAAGGAATTGCAAATAGGGGGGAAGTTGGAAAGGCAGAAATTACGGGAAATTGCATTATCAGTGGTGGACGAGATTAAGTTTTATGCTTTACAGTGAACGGAGAGTTCTTTGATTCTCCAGATGATTCTCGACCTTCTCTTCCTAGTTTGCACAAAGCGATAGCAGGAGTGAGGAATGGGCGAAAGACTGAGTGTTTTACGCGTACAGCACAACCACATGCATGATTAAACAATCCGGAGGATTTGAGTTATCCGGGTATGGAAAAGTGCGAAATAATAAGAGAGATATCTTGGAGAACAATGTCGGTGAAGTTGGAAGAATATTTGGCATCGACCGAACAGGGAAAATGATCATTCCCGGGTAAGAAGCCAGGAGATCACAGAAATCGTTCCGGTTGGCTGAGTTATAGGGCCAGAATCTGTCTCGAGGTGTGGCTCCGGTTGTTGGCGAGAGCGAAATGTTCGACTTCGCGCCCCAAAGAAGAAGTAGCAGATAAATGTGTCAACCAAATCTGATTGTGAATGTTAAAATTTCCCAAGATGGTAACATGGCAGATGGGGTCGGCTGAAAACATTCGTTAAATGTTCAAAGGTAAAAAAATCAAAGACGGGGGAGTCACCACTATTGGGGGAACGATATAAAACACAAAATTATTCGTTAAAAGAAGGAAGTCGGAGCTTCAGCCACATCAGCTGAAATTCACCATCGGAAAAGTCGAGATTTGGAGGAGTCAAATGACTGGTGGATAGCAGTACAGACACGAGCTTTGGGTAGAAAAGAGGAGTGGAAACTGTAGTTGGTAATCTGACAGTGGATGGTGTCTGACAAGGGGGAGAATCGTGTTTCGGTCAAAAAAGGACGAGTGGAGAAGAAGAAGAACGGAGAAAATGGTGTACAGAATCAATGCTGCGGTGCAGTCCGCGAATATTGTGTTTCCGGTGCGAGAGAGTGTGAGCGTTTGTGATTCCTGTTGTGATGTCCATGTTATTAAGAGGATACCGGTAACCGTGATCCAAAGACTTGGAGTGGCGGACCACTTAAGGTTTTAATTGATCAGGTATGGTGCTGAGCCGGGCGACGGCGGAGCCACCTACCATGAGAAGATGCATGATGTATGAACTATTTAATTAAATAACTTTATGTATATTGATGAAGGAATTAGAGGAAAAATTAAAAATAATAAAGTTTTCTCAGTTTCGCAAAGTCCACACAGATATGATCTGATCGTGTAAGATTTCATTTAAAGTGACACCAGTTACCGGAGAGGAAGGTGTGGAGTAAGGGTTTCGTCATCTATTGAACTCATGTTTGACTGCTTTGGGTAACCCTGGTGTTGTCAATCTCACTGTGAAAGGCTTCCACGATGGTAGTCATGATTTATATTGCCGACAAGCTAACGCCACGAGAAAGATTATCTGATATATATATATATATATGTATATATGACAGCTTTGTAAACAACGGTGTTGATTGTTATTTTTGTAGCTCGGGTGGTATAATATGATGTTCAGTTGTTCACCGAGCTTGGAAATTGAAATATATATATATCTTTATTGTACAAACAAGCGTCATGGAACGGTCGGGCTGCAACCGTTCGGTCGCTACCTGAAGAGAGATGGAAAGAGTATATTCGGACAACGGAGATGGGACTTGAACTTCAAACTTTGGGTGAATTGTAATCAAATCAAAGAAATACCATTCAGCGATCGATACCAAACGTGATGGCTCAAAAATGATAATTTTATTTTCAAAACAAACGATGATTTTAGAAATTTATTCCATTGAAATAATCTCAAATTGAAGTGAGCGTTTTCTCACCTACAGAAAATGATTAACTGTGTTTGAGAGAAAACGAATATCTCAAATCATTTCAAAGGAATATGTCAGTACACGGAAGAGATTGGTTTCTTGCTTAGTCTTCAAGGGGGAACCGTGCTGTCAAACCGTCCACTGTTGTATCAGTTATCGTCCGGTGAAGTCCCAAACACAGTGGGGGGACAGGACACTCTGTGTAGTACGCAGAGTTGATGTTGAACAAACAAGCGACCGAGAGACCGTTCGGACAGGCCAAATGTTTAGCTCATCAGTTAGCATCAGGGCCGAACCACGAGTGAATCAAAGTACAATGCTGTTCACACTTTGCTATGGCTAATGACACAGTGAGCCTGCTTGGCAGATGCGCAACCGATAAACAGACCACATCTTCAAGAGGATTTGCATAAACAAATTCATGTACAGTTCGTATGAATTCATGAAACTGTATTATTAGGAGCCTTCTAAGAAGTCGGGTAGAATGGACTATGCATCATTGTCTGATATAAGGGGCAGCACTTTCAACAATAATGGGCTTGATTTACGGGTAGCGAGAACCACCCTGTGTAGTACAAGTGATCGTCCAGTCGAATTAGCAGACCTCGCATTTTTGAAGTCAAATTCCAGTGAATTCGTTAAATAGGCTGGACAGACAAGCTGTACGATATTGCTCCCAAGACTTTCCTGGGGGTGGGGGAATGCGGGGCGTAGAACACGTTGGTTCTTCATAAAGGTTATACTTTCCAAAACAATGATGAGCAGAGGCATCGTTGTTCTCTCGAAAACCGATCAACGTGTCGCATAATTTGTTGATAGAGAGAGTACAAGTCATTTGGTCGTTTATGGTGGACCATACAGATAGCTCGCTTTCGCACTCTCTTTCCACAACTTGCTTTCAACCTAACCAATTGGTGGTTCTCATATCAACGAAGCTTTTACCAACATGGCGCAAAATCATTTTTGTCTCTCATTGCGTAGTTTTTTGCATCAAAATTATCAATCTCCCATTGGAAAAGAAAAACAAATAACTTGGCGACGTGATTGTCTCCCGCGAGCATCAGTTTTGTAAACAATTGCCGATTTGTTTGCTTAATTATTCTGATCTGAGTCGTTCGCCACTCGGGCAACGATGCACAGAGTGACGGGTGCAAAAGGATCAGAAAGGGGATGGGCGACCTGAGACACAGATTTATTCCACTCTCGCGCTTTCCGTCACTACCGGCAGGGCAGTGATAGACATGGTCGGTAGAGCGACGGACTGAACGCGTTTACCGCAAAATTATATTTGGCTTGGAAGAATAAATATACACATTCGGCTCGAAACTCCCGTTGTTTGTTTGAAACGTATTTTTTCAACATCGCCACTGAGGAATCCGCGAATTTGGATAAACAAAATTGAAGTTTCATGTGCGGGAGGGAAAAGTGAAACACCGTATCGGTGCGGATGCGGGTTGGTCGTGTTGCGGGATAGATGAGACGGGTACATATGTCCAGGCCACATAATCCCACGTTGTTTGCCAAAATACCAACCCCTCTCTGTCTGTCTGTCGCTTTGGCTGGCTATCCATTGCACGATGACCTCTCTCTCTCTCTTATACCGTCCACAACCCCAAATATCCAACATGTTTTGGGAATCTGTTGCAGCTCCCGGGGAAAAAGGTAAATATTTACTGATTTTTTGCAGTGTTGGTCTGTACTGTTGTGTCGATTTGTTGTTTATATTGCTAATCAACAGTGTGTGTGTGTGTGTATGTGCTAGTGGACGTTATTGGTTGATTGTCTGCATCCTCTCTCCCCTCCCGTTCTGGCTTACAGACAGTAATGGTGTGTATGGAGGAGCACTTATCATCGATGCTAGGGTAGTAACTATGTGGCTGTTCGCACCTAATCGGGATTGTACACATATATGGACTGTGGTCTATGAGATATCTCGGTAGAATTCGGATGCGACCAAATTGTTTCCAACCCGATAGCACTCGCTCACCCCGCTCGTCGAGCTGGGAGAGGGGGGGGGGATAGGCCAGACTCAGTTGTCAAGCCCTAAGGTTACACTTGATTCTCTCGGCACCGGCTGCCAGAGATGGAGTTTGATTAGAACAAATGAATATGACTAAATAAGCCGTTATCATACGCGAGGTCGTTAGGTCATAAGAGCGGTCGGGGAGTCATGGGTTAGGTTTCGCAAACGAATAAAAGCTTTTAGCCTGTTCGCGCATCATTTGTTAATGCATGGTTTGTGTGATAAAACAAAGATTCACCTTGTGTTTCCAGGCCCGAAACTAGTTTGGGGGACGGTGACACAAAAGGTCGTTAAGATTTGTCACCACATGAAAAGNTGAAAAGCTGGTTTTTTCCCGCTTTACCATTGGTAGGGACAAAATATTGATGAGTCAATCCTTAATTGGTACTGGAGAGGGCACAATGGAACGAACGAAAAAATGAAAGTATTATTGCAAGATTTATGATAACTAACAAAAAGCACTGGACAGCTGTTTCGTCCTGCTTAGGACTTGTCATCAGTGCGTACTTTTTGTGTCCCTGTCAGGACTCGAACCGCAATCATCATCAAGAGTGCCTGCTGCCTATGAGCAATCGAGTGGGCTAATCCAAGCTTGATATTTTAAATATACTATTGCACGATCTTTCCCTTGTGTAGCTACCAGACATGTTTGTGTTCTTTACAGGTTTCATGGAATAAATTTCCAATACTTTTGACTACGGTCCAGTGAAAATGCTAGGCAGATAGAGCACATCAGAGTGGAAGTGACCCCTTAATTCAAATATTTTTGGGTTGAATTAGAGTACCATGTACAGTGTAATGAAGAGATATTAAATGCCCTTCAGTGGAATGCAAACTTTCTGTAGATGTTTGTTACGTTCTGTAATTCACATTTGACAAAAATCAAGAATGATCAATGGTTTGTTCTATTTGCGTACTGTTTACTACTAGTGTTGGAACCAATACCAGATTTTGTCTTAAACAGCTCCCTGTATTGCACGCGCGCAAACGCGGAAATTTTAAAAGTTACTGTAGGCCAAGCTATTCATCCCTGCGTAGTTTTCACATACAGTTCGGATAACAATGAAGGAATGCTGAGACACTCTGATGCCTCTCAATGATAGGTCGACGGTAAAGGGGGTGGGGTGATTCAATCCAATGACCTTAATTAGTATCATTGATTTTGCCAACGATTGCGCGTGACTCAAATAATCTTCCGTCTGGAGATTACGAAGCTGGTCCTCACGGCACGGCTTCATAGTCCTAATACAGACAACTTTCATTTTGTTGCTGCAGAGTGCAGGCTGAACCGAGTGACATGAAGTAACTAATTAACTTTAACTCGGTTCTCAAGAGCCAGCGCATAAAAGCATTTAGCTTGCGGAACCGATTGTATTCAACTGGTTCTGTGACTTTCCTCACCTGGGGACTTTGTATGTACAAAGTCGCCTGAACAGCTGAACAACTTGTTCGCTAGCGTTTGCTCATTCAGGGCGCTTAAGGTGATGAAACATCGTCCGCTTATCGCCTTTCCTAACTTCGCGATTAGGGGAAATCGAAGAAAACACTTTAATCTCTCTACCAATCGGGAAATCTTTCTCGCCTCCCAGTAACTGTTTGGAGTTTGCGTAGCCAGACGGATGTATGCTAGTACACTCAAGTGTCTAAAATGTCGTGCATCTTAAGTAAACAAAAACAGTTGAATTTTAAAGACTGCTTGGTAATTGTTGAAAACCGGACACAATCGATAGTATATCTATTGGGAATTAGTGTACGACGAAAATAACAACCTGAAAATCCCTTGTAAGCAATGGAGGATTCGACTTAATTCCAAAGGCAAATTTGTCGTATATATGGTAAATGAAGTGTGAATCGAAAAGCTTGGAAAATCTGGACAATGTTTTCTTCTTGGTTGGGTTCACGTCAGCAGTGCAAATCCACCGACCCAACAGGGGATGGAAGTCGGGACCTCACAGGCAGAAAGCAAGCATGCTGCCCACTCGGCCACGGAGTAGCTGATCACACCGTTTCTCATTTTGAATTTGCATGATATAGCACAACCCATCTATCCGGGCTTGTTGTGAGTATCATTAATTTTTCATTTACGCGATCAGCTGCCCGGTGGCCGAGTGGGTAGCATGCTTGCTTTCTGCCTGTGAGGTTCCGGGTTCGATCCCCAGTTGGGTCGATGGGTTTGCACTGCTACCGTGACCCAACCAGGTCGAAACAACTGTCCAGTGCTTTCTAGCTTTCCAATTCTCTCTTCATTTGCTATATACACGACGAATTCGTCTTTGAAACCTGAAAATCCCCCAAGAACCAATTAAACGAGAGTTTAAAAAAAAAATGAAAGAAAAAGGTACAGTATTCGGAAACGACTGAATCCTAATTAGACGGAGGGTACTGGTTATTATTTCCGGTAGCCGAATAATAACAACCCTTTTGATGCTTCGAAATAGATTTGGCCCAACGTGGCAACCAAGGCCAGAATAGCTTCATCTCGATCACACTTGCTGTGCTCCATTAAAATGAATCGTATCGTTTGAACCATCCCAAAATTTGCCTAATTGTCGGATGAACTTGCTTCCCCCATTGAATAATCCAGTATCGACTATTCACATGCGAATCATCGAGTGAGTCACCAAAATGATCCAAACAAATGGGAGCGGTGACAATCATTTTGGCGCGGTATTTTAAGAATCAATGGTAAAGGCCAAACAATTATTGGGAAGAATTTTAAAATAATGAATCTAAGAAGCGTGGCATTTGATCAGTCGGAGTCTTATACGCACCCTTCAATCTTTTGCTGTGTCATGTGATGCAGTTACACATTTCTCAGGTATTTGTTGGTGTTACATTTACCGCAATTGTGCTCAAAAAACATTTGTGACGCAACTGTTTTTGCCGTGGTGGTAATGATAAAACACTTGATACCACCCTACCATAGCATGACGTGACATGACTTTCCCTCCTCTCCCTCCACCACACTCGACACATCGTTCAGACCAGTTCACCCCATATCAAATTTTGTCATCTAACTTGACCTCAACCCCTCACAAATCACTCAATTTACTTGTCCACCACTTTCTTCAGTGACCCATTTCAACTCTTATGCTTCTTTGTTTCACATGATCATATAAATCTGCGTTTACAGCTGAATGAGAGCACGTGAAATTGATAGCCCATATCAATTCTGCCCATATATGTATTCTGGTGTTACAGTTGCTATTCGCTGATAAACCACAATGACCTTGATAGCTGTTCATTCACGTGGAATTGGAAGTACCAAATGGAAACTTCAGTGGATGTCCTGTCGCATTACCGTAGATTAGCACCGACGAACCTTGGGGCTGCGTGAGACACAGGACCACCATCCAATGTGTGTTCATGGAGGTCGAATTGTGCATGGAGTTGGGCACAGAACAGTTTGATGTTTTCAGAAAGCCGCACAAACATTACGGTATAATACAATACTGTTCTTCAAAGGAGCGACAATCGTGCATACAGTTCTCTCCCCCCCCCACACACAGATGTCCTAATTTACTCTGAGCTGAAGCGAAGGGTGTGTGCGGTGGGCGCTGATGTTGATACTCATTTGACAGCTCTGCACTCATCCAGCCGTCAACAGAAAAAGACACGGCCCGACTGAGAACGAATGCGTCTTTGCAGGAACAATCCTATGAGAACTTAATCCACATTGACCAGTTCCATTAGACCCAAGATAGAAAACTCTGTCCAGGTGTTCACAGTTCTCATTGTTAATGAATTCCGGGCACATAGAAGACAACAATTTATGGAGATTTGCGTGTATCCCTTCTGCGAGTCCCCATAGAGGCGACAATGGGTGTAACGGCCTCGGTTTCTAAGTGTTGACATGTNGTCCCAGGGTTTTTTGTACGAACAAAAAATTGCCTACAATCTTCGCGACCGATAAGAGAATATATTCTATTGGGTGGCATACGGAGATGTAAAACTGTCTGTCCAAATATCTTGTCCACGACACATGTTGGTTGTAGTTCGCCACGCCTCACTTCCGGCAGTTGCGTGCAGAGGGAAGGAAAAAACATGAATTATGCTTCTTTCGTTCGCGCCTGAAATGAAATAAAAATGTATGGTCACACAATACCAGTTCTATTCTTGCTATCTATTAGCCTTTGGCATTGATGAAGGAAACAGAAATCTGCCAAGGAGTAGTAAACCGAATACACAGAACAAAGTTATTCGAGTTTAATCAATCGTGAACAACATTAGTGAGCAAAACTATAACAATAATAGGTGTTTTTAACTTTTTTAATTATTTAATAAACTAGTGTACAGTCAATTTTGAGGAAAGCGTTCCCGGCCATACAAAAACCGACGGAGGAAATACAGCAATCGGAGATAGGTGGTGGTGGCGGGATTCGAACTCAGGATCTCGAGGTCGGTAAACCGTGATTATTCTAAGGCGGGATAATTTGTTTTTCCGCCCTTTTAGGCGTCCNAATTTGTTTTTCCGCCCTTTTAGGCGTCCTTGGGGTTCCTAACGTTACATTCCATAATTGGCTTGGCGTGCATATCCCAAAGGGATACTGTTTTCCTCAACCCATCGTAAGAAGCAAATATTTCGGTAGTTGGGATCATTCCGTTCTTTTCTTTCGTTCCAAGTAAACGAATAGTATTATAACATTACTTCACAACGTATATTCACAACTGTAAATCTTATAGAAATTTATATCCATACCCTGAGTTCTACCGTGGGATACGTTTTACGTCAATTACTATTTTTTCCATTCTATTTTGACTGTTCCACTGCTCAAATTACAGCAACAAATAAGTCCATTTAATCCATATTGTCCAAGTAGAACAATTTTGCACTATCCTCCAGGTCGGTATTTTGACGAGCTTAACCATTCGATGACCGCCACCGCATTGAACCAAATGGGCTGTGGGCTAC
>UZAN01041339.1:0-16391 GCA_900618425.1 Echinostoma caproni | reverse complement strand
GATTTGATTATTTGGTGTGGGTAGTCGTGTTCAATGCAAATGAAATGTGATCCAGCAAGCTGGGGAAAACTACGTGACTGCTTCGACCTTGTTAGACGTCATTCATAGTGCAAATTGATCAACCTAACTGACAATTAACAACCGCTGATGTTGCAAGCCATGGAATCCTTCACTAATTCCGTGTGATGACGTTGGTAATCAAGTTCGGAATTTTTCGGACCGAGGCTTAGCCCCGGGGTGGGGGGCCAATGTTTAAATGTGCGAGGTAAGATGTTTACAGCACGTTTGCAAATATGGGTTGTGTCATACTGTGTGTAGACGAAGGGAGTTAGTTTAATAAGCTACTCACCGGGTAGGTATGTAGATAGTAGTATGCTTGTCTCCTATCTGTGAGGTTCCGCGACCCTAATACTNNNTTAGATTCGCACTACCAATGAGGCTAAACAAGATTGAAACCGTGGCACCTTTGCTTCCACGCTTCTCCGTTTGCATTTTCCTGACTCTGTATAGAACAAAACCGATATACGAGGTTTTATATTGGTTTAGAAATTTTAGAATAGGGACAATAAAGTAAATGAATTCCCGTCCGTTCAGGTTGACTGGGGGAGAAACATTGTTTCTGCGGGTACTATCAGCCATTTGGGCTCGCATGAATCATTCCCATGTGTCAATTTCGTTAGAAAGCTGTTTTACACTAAATCAACATGTAAGATGAATTCGCTTGTTTGTTAAGGACCTGTCCAAATGGAATAGTACGCCGTCAAGTATGGCTGATACACTACGGGTTGGGTCACGAACATTTCGTTCTGGAAAGAAGGTCATGTGACAGCAGCCGGTGAATCGAGCTACTATCTAACAGGTAAACATTTAGGAAAGGGGACGTTTGCTGCTAGGATCTCATGGAAATTGTCCTTCCAAGCTCGTAACCCATTTTACATTGCTATGCCAACTAGGCATAAAACCGGGGAATGCTCGAGCAATCGAGCACACGATTTTCCATCAATGATCAATAAATCAACCCCAAAGTTTGTCCGGCAATGCACGTTCGTACGTTCGTTTGTTCCGTGAGGTGATCAGCCCGAAGTGACCAATGAAAACCAAAATAGTTTGTTATAAACCCATGAAAACGGACACTTTGGTGTCAGTAAAATCATGCGGACCAGACCATATTCTTGACCGATGTACTCGAGAATGTTGAGACACGGATTGTTGGCGAGGCGCTTCCCAGTTGCACAGAAAGCTGCTTTCTGTACGGTGTAAACCAAGAGAGATAGATGAAAAGTTTAGATAAATTGGGTGTGAGCAATTATAAGGAAATGGGCACGATGCACTCTTCACACTTTTCCATATATGTTTCCCCAATGCAAATACTCCGGGTAAGGGACGAATTTCGACTAATTGATTGTCGGAATTGATTAAATCACCACTGAACTATTGGTAGACTAATGCTCTCCTCGTTAAGCTAATCGTTTCCACTAACTTGTTTGGTCAAGGACACATTAAAGTAAAGTGAATGGGGTCACACGGAAGCTCCAAATGTGATGTGATTGGGAGAACTGAGTTTGGATTGTGGGAGTGGAGAGGGGGTACCAATGAGGATGACTGACTATAGATGACCGAATTTCTTCGTTGATCAGTTTGAACCTGTGATTGACTGTCACAACAGTGTCTCCGCATCGATCATGATTTCAAACCACACCAAGAACTTAGAATATTTAATAAGGAAATCAACAAATGATTTATAGAGCTTTTTTCGGTCAGGCTGAACAAATCGGGAGTAACATTTATTGGATGAATTGATAGAGTTCATCACCATCTTCCCTGTTGTATACAAATTAGTTCGACCAAGGCTAACATGTCAGTAGTTGTCCACATTATTAGGGGGAGTGGGGGGAGGAGGAGAACAATATCGAGACAGCAACAGGCCTCCTACATTGCGTTGTTAGTTGCTACCTAAGCATGATGTTCCTCTCGGAAAAGATCTTTGCAGATTTACTCTCTGTCATACAAGATATTTTGTTAAAAAATAAATCAGTGATTTCCTCAAACAAGCTTGTATTTAAGCTTCATGCAATCTATCAGTGAATTTCTCCGAGAATCAACTGTTGCCGTGAAGCACGTTGAAAATGGCCCTGAAATTGCAAACACCGTAAATTTTCGTATAACAGTGAAGGTTACTCGAGTAGAAAAACGTTTGACGATTATATTTGGGATAAACTCTCCAAAACGTTCAACTCTATATAACTAATTTTTTGATGCACAGTGAGATAGGACAGCATTCATCTCAGCGGTTTGCCTTCGATGCTGTCTGTGAGATATTGGTGAGTGACAAGCACGCCTTATGCAGTTCCTGCCAGGTACGCCCAGTCGTTGAGAGTGATAGAACGATCGATAGTTTTATGATCGGTTTATCTTGACATTGTCTTTACGGTTAGCTGCTAGTCGCATACAGTTCATGGACTGTCTCCTTGTTCGTTTCAGTTCCTCTTGAACATTCTCTCGGGAGATAATAAGCGTGTGTTTTTGCGTGCATTCAGGTAGTGGTCAAGTGGTTAGGTCACCAACTTGTGATCTGGGAGTCCCGGGTTCGGGCTGCCGCACCGCCGCCAATCTTCCCTATTTCTGAATCTTCCCAGGCAACCTTTATATGGCTGCGGCCGCCTTCCTCAATGTTGACTGTGCATTTGTATATTCAAATAAAAGAGGAAGTAAAAAAACATTAATATTATTATTTAGGTTTTGTTTTAATTCATGGCTTCCTCAGGCTGTGCGTCCCCTTTTACCACACTGGCTTCAGCACAACTTACAACGGTTTTGTAAATGCATGTTGTAATACATACACACTTGACTGCGGCCTGCATATTGTCACGCGAATTCCAATCAATTTGTAAGACTGAAATAGTACAATATATTAAAAAAGACCATAATTTAAATTCATTGCAGATCAATAGCTCAAAAAATACACAACCGCTCAAGCAGAGACTCCCACACAGTTCGCCAAACGTGAAGAAAGCATCAACCAATCCAAAACAATATTCAAGATTAACCAAGATTCATATGCCAAAATGCATTGTTTATTGGGTTTTATTGGCCTAAATAATGTTAATGATGAGAGCTGAGATGGTTTGATTCAACTTTCCATCATCAACAACCCGTTACTTTCCACAATAAAATGTTCATCAAAGATGCATTACAAACCGCCAAATGTATTTAACCAAATTTTAGCTCATCCAAACAAACTAGACTCAAAGAAGGAGCTCGTTCAAAGATACCCACGAGCATGCACGGTATCTCTACAGCCATGTGTAACAACTTCCTGTGGCTTTCCAGAAATGAGCATATGAATTGCTGTAAAAGAAACTCGTAAACGAGGCGATACCGGTTTTATCAGATTGATGGTGAACATCAAGGAATCCAGTCTAGGCGAACAACGCTTCAGACACCCGCGTATTTCTTTCGCTTCAACAGTACCCGCTCATCCACAAATGTTATCGCACAGTATGTCAATTATATCAAATTTAGCATTGTAATTGATGTCGGGAAATAACTGGTATGAATCTGCAGCAAGTGTGTGGTTCAAAATCCCTGTCTAAGCAACCAACTTCAAAATGGACTAGTTCTGAGATCCCTACATTTTCCTTGAAAGCATTTGAAACTAAATAATGGGTAAATCGAAAAAGAAAACGGATTCGCAAGGGCAAGGACAGTGGTAGCTTAATGAGTTAAAAATGAATTTCTTCAAGTCGGTACATATATATTCCACAAATTTTCCTAGAGGAATCGGGAAACCACTGCAGGACGGAAGTCCATACTATAGAACCGTCGTGTAGATTGATCTCTCCGGCGGTCGATTTGCTTGTTAATATGATGTACAACGGTGAGTACAATCACATCAATTGAGACAATCAGAAACGGTAATGAGGCCGATTAACTCTATGAATGGCATATTAAGAAAATGCGTTCACGCAGAATAGTTACGGAACGCGCTCACGGACAGAACTGTAGATTTTCAGGGATTATCGAACAAAGTGATATTGGCAAACATATGTGTATGTACCTGTTTGGCCTTCAAATACGATACAAAACCATAGACAATGTGCGATGCCTAAATGAATCCACATGTGAATTACATGTTCGGTTCTTGCCAAAAAACTGTCCATGGTTCATATGCTTCGATCTGCGATGTTTGCTTCCGAAGCCTGATTGACTTTTTATCCTATATCAGTCAATTCTCCAACAATTTATTGCTTCGCATCTGCTCGAGTTAAATCACTTGGTCTATGTTTATCAGGCCTGTCTCTCCGAGCTGCTCCTATGTAGCCGACGGTCTGATCGGACTGCAAACCACATCGAGATCCGCCGAAGAGTCCGTACATATGAAAATCAATCCTGCTAGATTATCATCCCATCGAATTGTGCCGCTCGCTTTTCCTGCATTAGTGTTTATGTGAGGGCCTCAGGATAAATGTTTTCATCATATTTGGTAATAAAAGTGATGATTCAATCGAACATTTTTTTCTACCAAAAATTCACTCCGCTCCAACAGTTGCATCAGGAAATCGATCAACGCTCAATACTGTCTGGCGATTCTGGCAACGGTGATATACCAAACTGTTGACAATCGAAGGTTTAAGTGGCCTAAGTGGTTTGTGCCGCAGGTTAATTGAGTCCCGTGCTCAGGTACAGCGGATATAGATATATGCACGGCGGATAATTCCTGATAAGCATGAAGTACATATACAGTGCTTATACTGCAATATACAGAGACTTTGTGCAAATCTGCATTTTTGAAAACGGCATTGTATTATCAGCAAAGAACTACTAGCAATGAACTTGGTAGACAGTATTCGCTTTGAGAAATCTCCCCCTTTTTTGGATGCAGTTATTTCATGACATTCAAAAAACGTCCCCTTAATGCACTGTATTTTAGACATGAAAATCTCTGTTTTGCATTTGACTCGCATTCATTTGGCTTGAGGAACGAAATTGCCTTATTTCGGGTGTTTACGAATTTATATAGCTTCATACCTGATAATGGAAGCCGCAATTCACTCGACTGGTTTCGTCTGGGCGTCCCACAGTCATGTGCAAAATGCTTTCGACAAGCTGACTGACTGACTAACTGACTGACTGACTGACTGATTAATTGATTGATTGATTGATTGATTTATCGATTGATTGATTGATTAGTCATTGAACATAATGCACAATGACGAATGAGAACAGAATGAAAGCAGTGACCGGGTGCCTGTGCATGCCCTCCCGCATGAGACGTTCAATTAAGGTTGGAAAAAACAATGTTGGTGAGCATAAACAAATACGAGTCAGATAGGAAGCAACAATTGCTCAGTGAGTAGAGCCCGGTGTGGAAACCAGTTTTGAACTAGAAATACACAAAAGGATTACACATAACTTTTGAAATTTGTTGATAAAATAGTGCTCTTTGTGATGCAATATTGTGTAAATAAATCTATCAACTCCGGTGTAAACTGCGGTTAAGGATGTGATATGTTCCCCCAGCCTGAACACTGAACACGCCAGCCTAAAATCCGTTATGCAAAAATACGTTTCACGTAGTCGGATCAGGAAATTGGATGAGAGCGGTATAATCAACTCCGGAAGTGTGCTGATTGCCGTGGTCAATTTGAGAAAATTCATGAAAAAATGTGAAAACAGGAACCTTTGGTGTGTAAGCGGGGACGAAGTTGAAAGCCATATACAGAACAATGTTCCTCTTGTCCGTCATACGATCGAAGAAATCTGTGGGGATTATATCATGTATTGCCCACTTTTTTCTACATATAAAAATCCTCACAACAGATTAGTTGCGTAAAGTGGGAGAATTAGAAAGTGAATGGACTTCTTCGAACGTATTACACACCCAGTTCAAAATGAGCGATATTTTTCTATTGCATGGGGTGTGAGATGCATTTGACATCAAACAAAATAAATGAACAAAAGATTTTTCACATGCAAGTAAGCAATATGCGAGAATCTAGATGAAGAGGGATAGGAGTGGGGTGTGATAAAATTTTGAAAAAAATCAACACTTTCAAAGTTTTCAGGTTAAACGGATACCAAATAGGGGCGTATAGGGTTCCCAGTTCAGTTTCAGTTTGTAAAACCATTAACCATGCACTTTCGTGCGCCGGATTTGGTTGCTGTCTTTTGGCTCCCCATTAGGATAGAAGAGTAGAATGAAGATTGGAATGTAGAGAGCAAAGTCAAGGGGAAGATAGAAAATTCAAGTAGAATGGAGTTGCAATAATAACGAGGAGATGCACGAGTGCCACTGTTTGCGACACCCAGCGATAACAAGCAGTGTCTCTAATCCCCGGTGACCATGACCTCGGGGTCCACATCCAAGGAACTTAGCGGGACCTATGTGACCCAGTCTCCTGGTTAGGGTTATCATACCGCATGCCAGGTTTTAGCTTGACCACCCTTGAGTTTTACCCATCGACTACCTGCCTCGTCAAAAATCGCTGGCTGTGGCAAAACATTTGGTGACGTGTGTAACACATGTCCCAACCAGCGTAATCTATGAAGGTCGACCACTTGCTCCAGTGGACGACCGCGAGTAACTAAAACTCCGCGCCTAACCTCAGCATTGCTCGTCCGGTTACCCCACGAGACTAGTGCAATGTGACGTCAACAGTGGTGTTCGAACACCGACAATCTATTTTTATCCTGTTCGCGTAGTGGCCAAGTCTCTGCGCCGTAGAGCGAAACTGGCTTAACTGCTGCAAGTTATACTCAACCCTTCACAGAAAGCTATATGTCACGTAGCCACCGCAGATATCCCAAGTTGGCAAATGCCAATCAAACCTTCTGTATGCATATCGATACTTCATCGTCGACGCGTCTGCTAGGTTAATACAGTTTTTCAAAGAGCAAAACCGTCTAATTCCTCTAATACCTGTCAGTCAGGGAGGGAGGGTTGAGGACTGGACCAAACCAATCTTGTAGCAACATTTTACACTTTGAAAGTGCAAAAGGCATTCTGAACGGGTACGCCATCAGTTAAACTATCCAGAAAAGCTTTCAACTTACCTGGATCTTCACTTATTAGCACAATATCGTCTACATACAACGAATAAATGTATGAAAAACTTAAATAAGAACAGATAGAGAGAGGATACACCTGACGAACACCACTTTCCGTGATAAACTCGGTCGATAAAGAGCCGTAAGCTCGGACTTGGCTTCGGCTATTGTTATGAGGAGATCGCAAAATTGAAACAGACTACTCGGGCACACCCTTCGGAGCGAGGTAACACCAGAGTCTAGGGTGATCGACTGAATCGTAATCCGCTTGTAGCTCGAGGAAGACAGAGACGGTGGGTCTATGATACTGTGGAGTTTGTGAAGGAGTGAGATTGTGGTCAGTACAACCTTTATCAGGTCCACAACCAGTATGATTCTTAGGCGTGCGACAGATAACCGACGGGGTATAATACTAGCGAGGAGTTTAGAGACAATGTTTATTAACCCAATTTCTCTGTGATTTTCACAAGAGGATCTGTCACCTTTCCTGTAAATCGGTAATATAACCAATGCACACCATTCAGTTGGAGATTATTCCCTCTCCCACACTGCTCCCACAAATTTCGTCAACTACAAGACGGGACCATCTGAACTTCATCCCACAGTGTTCAGGCCATCGTTGAAACGACGTTGAATATGAATCAGTGTGCCGTCAGACTCCTTAATTACTTCACACCAACCTTCCTTGAGCCCGTATCCGTGAATGAACGAGAAAGATTACCACTATTACCGATGGCCACCGCGACCGCAATAGCTCAACAAGGCCCTTAATTAATGATTGTGGAGACTCCGTGCAGTCATAGGCATCAAAAACACCCCAGTCTGCGATCCCGAAGTGCTGGAACTCTTTTCTCAACCCAGAAGTTTATTGAATAACCCAATCGGGGGAGGGGGGAGCCGAGGATGTTCCAAGGCTCGAGTTTATCTTGGCAAAATTCGAATAAAAAATCCTCACGATGGGAAGTTCTTCCAGCACATATCAAATGAAAAGTCAATTGAAAAGCCAGGAAGCATTGGACAGCTGTTTCGAACCGTTTAGGTCTCATCAGCACTACTGCGAATTCACCGACCCTGCTGAGAACCGCGAACCTGGGACTTAACCTCTCAGGTAGAACGACGCAAGCATAACTCCACCGACTTGACCATCAGGCAGCTGATCAGGGCATCTCTCATTTTGCTGATACACGATCATCAAAGTGGTTAGTCAGAAGGAGCACATTTAGAAATTACGCCGCAATCCCGAGATAAAAATCCAGATATTATGGTGAAGATTATTCCACCCGATAATACTACTTCTTATCAAACTGTGGAGTCTTAGCCAAGAGTTTCCAGACTAATTGGACAATTAGAGTCCAAGCTCTTGGGATCGGATTGGCTCCACTGGGATGGAATGCGTGAACGGTTTCTGATAGCAATAAGTAACACACAAAATCCCTGTTCTCTCTCTCTCGTACACAGTTCGGCATGCCAAGCCAAGCTCTGAATTACACTCAACTGTTGCTAAGATCATTCAGTCAACTCTTGAATTTTCCTCAGGCAGAAATACACATTTGATGAAAAGTGAACAAATAACCGTTTCCTCTCATGACGAAATTTTGTTCCCACCATCGAGGGAGCAGTTTCAAAACAGGAGTTCAGTTCATGATGGAGCTTTCAGTTTTGAAAACATCAACGGAGAAAATAGAGTTCGCTTTTATGGAGAGGAAGAAAGAGGATCAATTCGTCCCATACGGCAGAAAGAATTCCACTTCAGATCAGGAACTCTCATTATAGTCGTATTTCTTTCCATATAAAATTGGATTCGCGTTTTGTTGTTGTCGTTTCCTTCAATCATTCGAACTTTTTCTCTCGCGCTCTCTTTTTCTTGAGTTGAAGCCATACTTGAAGAGCATGATAAAAATCAATAGATTCAAAGTTAACAGAGGTTGATAACCGATTAAAACCAATTCTGACAAATCTTGAGATAAATGGTCAAATTGTAGCAATTTTAAGAGTTTCAAAAACTAGAGGATACGGAACAATCAATGGAAGAAATCAACTTTTGGAATCTTGATTTGTTTTAAGGAATAACTATTTTTCTTGATAGTTCGAAAAGCATGCCATTTATGGCTTCTTTTTCAGTAAAACCTTGGGCGGCAAAAGTGTTCCAAGTTCCTCATAAAAAGCTACAAAATTTTGGTTTATTTTTCATAAATAACCTATTTTCATTCTCTCGGAAA
This sequence comes from Echinostoma caproni, assembly GCA_900618425.1. NCBI lineage: Eukaryota > Metazoa > Platyhelminthes > Trematoda > Plagiorchiida > Echinostomatidae > Echinostoma > Echinostoma caproni. The sequence goes on along the minus strand of UZAN01041339.1, from coordinate 7,125 downwards.
CGTATACAAAACCCTCCAAATCCAGTGTTTGAATTTGTTCTGTCATTTAAAGGTGTTGCATCATCGAGTTCCGTTACCAATTGTTTGCATACTTCGATGCTCTTTTGGTCGGATATCGATCTGCAATGCGTATGCATATGTCACTACACGTATATGTGCGTTGTGGTGTAGAATTTTCGGGGATAGATTTGCAATCGGATTGGATCGATATATACCCAAATGAGCGGTGAAGCACCGATCCCAATGGTTTTCAATCTCTGCGACGCAAGTGAGCTGAACGATGACAACTGGCCATTAAGTTTGATTGATCGAATCATAAATTTCGTGTCACGCAAGCGCAATCAAAATTGGTGTCACTCTCTGGTGCTCAGAATCTATTGTCACCAAATATCCACGTACTAAGTCTGCCGTTTTGATTACACAAGAAAGAAGTCAGATTACCGTAGCTGATCGTGCTGCTTAGTAATAAACAGTAATTGTATCGTTATAAATGCCCATAATGGAAACAAAAAAAGTATTTATTAGAAAAGAAATAATGACTCTCAGCTCCAAAGCGGGGTTTAAACTCAAACAGGTTTACGGTTGATTTGGATTTGCGGGGATAAAATGTAAGTCTGTACCACGTACATGTGGTTCCAAATGTAATTGTAGCGCTAATTCGATTGCACAAGTTCGCGGTCGAGCCTTTCCCAGTACCATCTTATGAGTCCGTTATTTGATCAAGTGTACCGTAACGTTATCACCAACTTTCTTGACTTGGAATACATCTTGTATTGATCACATTTCAGANATTTCACACACACACAATCCTCATCAGTTCTTTCGGTCAGCCGCATCTTGGGGAAGCAATGAACTCGAATTAGGTCCTCGTTTGAACTAATCAATGATGCTGTGGACAGGGGCAGTGTGGAATCTATCATTTCTACTGAGGTATTACGATCAAAGACAAAGTCTGTGCAGATTCGTGGTATTACAGGTCACAATCTACCACTGGAGGGGGAATCGCCTTTGTTGGTTCGACCGGCGAAAAACCGCTTCATTCCTATTCATTTTCTGATCACTGAGACTAGCTAATCCATCCTCGGGCTTCAACGCCATTCGTGGATTGAACCAATCTGTTCCACCGAGGTCCTGAAAACTACCTACTGTCCATACGCAGCGCCGGAGATTTATCACGAATTGTTCCACTAATGGTCAAAAGTACACGTGCATACAACCCTCCAAGTTGAAAGTTTTGGCCGCCGACAGTTGCGCACAACGTCATGTCACTCCTGTTCGCATGGCATAGGGAAAAATTTGATGAGAACGACTGAAAGTGGTGCTAGTGCATCGGTAAACAAGGAGAAGGTGTCGGAGTTGGAAGAACTGCTGAAAACTTCCCTAATGCAGTGCAAGAATTTGGTGCAACCGAACAACAAACAGATCGGTCATACCGCGCAAATCGCGAAGATCGCGATCCTAGGTGCAATATGTTACTTCGATAAAAGGGGAGGTAGATCACCACTATCCAATCGGTCAAGTAAATTCAGAGGAACCTGTCAGTTTGAGCAAGGACGTCACTGATCCAGCGCTTCTAAATCCCGAAATCCCAAACTAGCAATGTGGTGCTGCTGAAACGCCTACTGAAGACATTGCCCGCTTGCACTACGAAATCAATTAGAAGAGCAAGTCAAATCGAAGAAGATCTTTTGAATGAGGAGAGTTGTGGTGATCCTAGCCTACGGGATAACGTCAGCCACGGAGCTACGGGTTACAGTTTCCGGACAGCAAACCACAAACGCCCAACCAGTGTGGTCCAGACAGAAACTGTAGGACGTCAAAAATACAAGCACGTGATTGGTGGATACCTGTATGACCAATACACCTCCTTTATACATGTTATTCAATTCTCTTGATTTCTTCCAATAAGGGAACCACTACTTGTGACCTTTTTCTTGCGTCTGGGTGACCAGCGATACCAGCGTTCAAGTACTAGTGTGATTCAACATTCCAGTTGTTTTCGTAATTCGTCATCTGTGCTTAATTCAACTACCGCAGATAGCCTTCCCCGTCCCGTCGTGGATGCTAATTCCGGATCTATTGGATGAAAAGCATGTTTTTGTTACCACTGTGTCCAGGAGTTCACGTACACACAGGGACTGACTATATTCACTGAATCCAGTTTATTCATACATTGCCTTCATTGAGAATCGGTCACTTGTTTTGGAGATCTGTGCTATTGTCGAGGTCTATCACAAGAGCCATACTGGAGGTTATTGCTTTCCAAGTGTTTAATTGACTGAAGAATTTGCGACAGGTGATTGAATTGGAAGATAGTTTGTCAAAATCAGCCTCATCTATCCCACCCCAACGCTGACAAATATCTGTGAGTTGAATGTGGATTTATTCAGTAGCTGGCATAAACCACACAGATGCTTCTTGTCAGGCGGCCAAATGTGCAGAACGGCACATTAAAAAAACAGTTAAAAAAATAGAGTGCCTAAAGAGGAATGAAATCGGAACCACGTTAGAGATTATGGAGTTTTGTGGCAATAATGGATTATAAATATCCGAAATTGCGATTAAGTTGTTGAAAGAATTTTCAGATTAAATTACTGTAGTATAACATTAAAACTTACATGACCTACCAATTTTTCGCTTTATGCTCTGAGCGAGACGAAACACTATAAATTTCTATCTTTTTCTTTTACTCAGAATAACAAACTACCGACGTTATCGGTTATTTAACTTCATTTTTGGACCCATTTGTTATGTGATGTGTATTGTGGTAATCATTGACATAGATACATTTGAACACATGTACAATAATACAAAGTACACAAAAGAGAGCTTTGAACTAAGGTAAGAAAAAGCCCTAGACTATCCTGAACGTTAAATAAATGTTCGTCAGTCAACGATGATGATTGTAAGCTTGAATAAAACCGACAATCAGACGATACAGAAAGCCATTCGAATCGGTCAAATTGGGTATTGTAATAAATTTATTGTGTCTCATGGCTGTTAGAGACCAGACAATCTGTCAAACAAATTACAATGGATAAATCGGCCCCGGATTTGTTTGTAGACGGAATACGGCCGGGTTATTCAGTCTGGAGCTGATAATTTTTCTTGAGGGATCTATAATTGTGGCCTTTGGCTAGCCAGAGCCTAGTCTGTAGGTCAGTGGGACAGTGTGTAAAAATCGCAATCCATTGCGAACCATGCATCCTTTGGATGGGGTCAAGTACGCAAGATGTGCAATACACCTCAATGTTCAACCAGGCCTGTGACCACCACCACCACAATCGGAAGACGCAGATGTTATACGCAAAACTCTTATTTGTTGATTTTTGAATCAGAGGTTTCGACTGACACTCTCAGGTGAGCAGCAAGGGATTCAACGACCCGGTTGTACCCTCAGATGCTGACTTTTTGTCGTCTACATACTAACGGAGGCACATGAGATCAACGGAAGACCGATATGATTTGCATCTGACTAACTCATCATTGAAAAAAGCGCCTAAATTCAAAAATACAACTATTTGTATCATGAATAATTGAAACGATTTTATTGACAAAAATGGTCAGAGGGAGACTGAGATTAGATACCGTTCCTCTTGCTTCCAGAACGACCAACAATGTGCATTAGGTCAGACCATTATTCGACCGAGAACTTTCAAACATCAAGTGAAATCACTTTCTTGAATGGATACAGAAAAATCAGACAAGAGGGAGGCATTACCCTCAGGCTACCTCAAACGGTGGGATGAACGAGAACACTGTTTATCAGGGTGCGATTATTTTCTGGTTTGTATGTTGGGGATAGTGGTTTAGAACAGTTAACCGAATACCATTGTGTCACAGCGTTCTCCTCTTTCCTTGGGTAAAATATATGGTTTGTCTTTCACTTCCAAATTTATATACACATCAATCATTCTGAAAAGATGACTGATGAAGTAAGTTTACAGGGACCTATTGGTTATTCTGAACAGAAGCTATTGTCCCAAACCTCTCGCTTTCGAATTCGGACAGTTATGGTGCTACGGTCACCTATGGATTGCGGTACGTCGGAAGGACTACGCAACGATGATCGATCAGGATGAACAAACATGTCCCAAACAACTAGCCGAGTTAAAGCGGGACGCCTTCGAACAGTGCGATCGCATGCTATTTCTTAACAGCGGGACTCCACAACAATATAAGGTAGTTGACGAACTCTTTAGGCCCCAATTTACCAAGGCCTTGAAAATCAACCGACTGAAGCCGGGTCTGTGCATTTAATGTGACATTTTGACAAAAAATTGATTTCATACGAATGTTTTCTTTCACCGAAATCAACGCTCGTGGGGTTTCTCAATGCCTGTGGGGAACAGACTGTACGCTATAAAATATTACCGGTGCTCTCCATTGGTTCCTACCGTCACCAGAGACGAGTTCTTGAAACTTTGCTCAACCGGGAACAAATGATATTGTCCGATGAGAAATTTCATTGTTCACCATTGGTAATATTGTTTAGCACTTCCCTAATCAATGCTCGTCTGGATTTGTGATATCGAGACTGTAGACAAACAACCAACATGGTCAGCGGAGGATCTCACTTCGTTTATAACAACAAATGGTAAATTCGGTAGGTAACCTAGAGATTGTAGGAAAGTCATGATAGGGCTGAAATAGAACTGATGAAACAACAGTCAAGATACGGTCGAGTAGCTTGTCAGATGTATGTCAAACACATATGCCCAAGTGTTGAAGAGAAACCGATGGGATTCTGATATGCAAACACGCACGCACGCACACGGGCACATGCACAATCATAGACGCTCGAAGCGCACAAGTCAGATTCTGAATAATTCCTACTCCGAACCCGGTTCTCGTTCGTAATCAGTCGAGGTGTGATTGATTGTCCGATTGCCGCTCACCTGCACTCGCTTACTTACCCTGCACGTTATTCTTCCATTAAAGTAGATTCGGTCACGCGCCACTCGTGTTATGAATCGCATGGTCATTTGCTGCACTGGTTGAAAATGCATCGACACCAATGATGCATACCGGCTTTGGCTTGTCGAATACCGATATGCGCCTAGAAGCCAAAACCTGGTTCGATACAGGTTGTGTAATATTTCCCAGTGCGAACTGTCCCCAGCTCACTACTTACTTACATTCGATCAGTGGTGCTCTTTCCTTGCTGCATGACATAGATGCGTTACACCCACCTCAAGTCATCCAGTACTTCTACCCTTGGGAAAAACTGATGATTATCTTTTAGGAAATCCGTCAGACTTTAATGTTTTTTTCGCCAAGCATTCCAACAAACGCTTGGGTATTTACACGGTTACATATCGAATGTGTATTCCTCCGACAGGGTCACTGCGTGCCAGTCCACGCTGAAAGCATTTCTCAGTTGTTGTTAGAAATCAGCGGCAATACGTATACTACCGGGTTTCGAACCTGATCATAACAATGCGAAGAGCTAGCCACTTGGATCAACCCAACCACCAAATGCTTGACACGTCAACTCTATCCTGATTTTTCGTCACCAGACAATGTTTTGTCTGTTACTTAAGAGGAATGAACTTAATCAAAATGATTGATGTATAAATTCATGAGCTGCAAGCTGATTACCTCCCCCCCCCAACACACACACGGTGCATAAATTTTACACTTAATTGACTTGTTGTAAACCCATTCTAAGCCGTACATCACCGCAATGATACGAATGTAAAAAATGACAGGTTAATTTCACTTTGAGAACACTAACAATTGATAGAATGTGGTGATCCGGGCGTACTCTGGAGTGACGCGTTACAGTTCTTGAATAACTGCGATCAATCAAACTTCACGGGTGACGTCAACGACACGCGCACGTGTCACTGTTTCTGACTTCATACCATATGCAGATCACATCAGCCAATGAGAGACTGTGCGGCCCAGACAGAAGCGGGACGATGCAAACAATACTGGAACGCGATTGGCAGAAGCCCGGATAACCAATGAACTTATCTTGTACACATTATTTAATCCTCATTATTTCTTCCAATAAATTAACTACTACTCCTGTGGCCTTCTCCTCGCCTCTCAGTTAAGTGGGATATTGCGTGCTAGTGCTAGTACGGTCCAGTGCTTACAAGATCCAGTTCGTAATTGCTAATCCTTGACTCGTATTCCGTGATCCGTGTTGCGTGGTTCGTAATCCGAATTCAGTGGGTATTACTACTACTACTACTTTTACTACTACTAATACTACTATTACTACTACTACCACTACAAACACTACATTCCGGGTCAGTTAAATTGGTGTTACTTTTGTTCAACATTCAACACGTTTTAATTCTGCACTCTCATTGACTACGAGCTGTAAGGCACAGTGCTTGTACAGATGAGTGAGAAGCTACGCATGATCTCGTAATTAAATTGGACCAAACGAAGGTTTGTGGTGAAAGGGTTCCGTGTAAAAGACTATTTTCACACAAAGATAGAAATTCGTGCAAAATTACTTCATCCATTTAGAAAAAGATATATTTCAGATTCCACTGTTAAACTTGCATATCAATAGATATGGGTAAAAGGAGCATTTGTTCCAAACTTTATCTCACAATGCAATCTTCTCAATTCTCTTGTACAATTGAATTGGCTTGAGCATGAATAGGATAACACACTTTGGAGCAGTTTGAAAGTTACAGCTCAAAATTAGATATTCAGTACAGAGTAGCATAGAAGTTCATTCTTTCTAATGGCTGCTTATTGTTTCAAATGGATTTTTGTTGTAGTCAATCCAAGTCTCCTAAATAACGTATTTCTTAATAGTAAGATAAAATACCAATGAATGATACTTTTATATTGTTAATTAAACCGAAAAATTAATTGGCTGCAAACTGCTCAAGTAAACCTTTACGTCAACAAGAGGGTAAAAATACAGGGTATCAAGCTTGGATTCGCCCATTCGATTGTTCGGGGAGCACCAGGCACTGCTGACGAGTCCCAAACAGGATGAAGCAGCTGTCCAGTGCTCTTTGTCGGTTATCATAAACATCTTACTGTTGTGAGATACTACTCACTTGTGAGTAGTCGGTAACTTTCGGTGATTTAAAATAGAACAAGACCATCAAGGATCAAGTAATATATTTGGGAAAAATAAACACTGCCTGC
>UZAN01041338.1:21492-33768 GCA_900618425.1 Echinostoma caproni | reverse complement strand
AAAGTTTGCTGATTATATCCTGTCTTATTTCTCCCATCCTCTAAACATTGACTTGTTTGCATGCAAATCCTACTCCTCCATCCGTTCTAAGTACAAACTTATCCCGTCTCGCATATCTGCATACAGAAGCACTTTTCACATACACAGACACAGACATATTAAATATCCACTTGCCTTTGTGCAAACATGATTCATTAGTTCCTCAGCTACACAACAGTTTCCAAATTTCAATTAGCCAATGTCACCGTGTCACTTGTAGTCTGGAGGTAAAATGTGGTAGACCACACATGTCTTAGTAACCACAAGCTGTCAGCAAGAGATGGTACAATAACCGGTAGGAAATTATCATAAAATGTGTCAATGTCTGACAATCTATACTGGGGTGCAATGTATAAATTAGCGACGGTGATCAAAGGAAAGCGGGAGAATTTTGGGGTGACAGACGACAGTCAAGCAATGAACGCCATTCTGTGAACACTTAAAATGTACTTTGGATTTGACTAATCAATTGGAATTGATGTAAGTGATCACACCGACTGCCAACTTCTTCCTAGACCGTTGTCTATCCAGTCTGAAGCGGATGAAATTTTCCAAGTGAACCACAGAATCGTCCACATCCTCATTGAGCCACGACTCCTGAAGACACAGGACAAAAGAGGTGCGAAATTCCTTTCACTGGAGCAAACACAGAACGGACATTGTTACTCACAATGGTAGGTGCGGTCATCTTGCTGGAATAGTAAGACCGAGGGCAGTTTGCCAACCGGCACAAATTCGGTTTCCACGTTTGTAGTATTCGTGCGCTTGACTCGCAGCTGGCACTCCAAACATGGCAGTATGACATTTTTATAACGGCGTCCTTAATTTTTAACATAAATTCTTTTGTGTATATAGTTAAAGCACGACTATTTAGTAATTTGGATAGATAAATTTCAGAACGCAAAGGTGGAGAAAAAGTTTACTGTAACCGTTCAAGGGGGCGCAATATCCACATCCAAATGTTAACTTTAAATGTAGAGTTAACCTAACTGACACAATGGACAGAGGTAAATACTCGAACACGTTCTAATCTGGTATCAGAAAATAATTATTCGAAATCTCTCGTATTTTGTGAAGTTGTCAAAAACGTCCAAAACACCCTAGTCTTCTGATTCGGTATCTGGTGTAAAATGCGTTTTGGTTGCTGTGGTATACAAATAAAACATAACGAATATATGTGACTTGAATGGATCTGAAATCTGAAATATGTCGCGGTTATTCTCCATAGACCATCATCAACTGGCTATTCAATTCAACCTTTTTAACTGGTTCAACGTAATTACTGGATATCGCTTTACGGCTTCTTTCTTGGCTCCTTTAACTGAACCATGACATTTAGCGTGGATCAATGTTGTCATACGTTTTATGATTACGATTTTGTGACACTTTATATGACCTGAATTGAAGCAGTTTAGGCAATTCGAGTCTGCTAACTCTTAAAGACTAGGATATAGTCAAGTTATCCCGTCGAAATCCAAGTAAAAATGTAGTCGAATCAATGAGTAACGCAACACAACCTGCTTATTGCTTAAACCAGATAGAGGGAACTACAAGTTAGAGATTCAATGCAAAATGTGATGAGTTCTATATTCAGCCGAAGCGAAAACGAGCAACGAACCGGAATATGAAAACGTTTTACTGCCCAACGCGCATCCCTAGCGCGTGACAGACACCCTATCCAGATGTGCGGGAGGTTTTATTGGAAAGCTTTGTAGAAATCTGCTGCCCGGTACTTGAAGAATGGTTCAAAGAAAGGAGCACTTATATATAGATACAACCAGACAAACATTTTCGAAGCGCTCATCTCATCCGCACAAAAATCCGCCTGCGCGGTTTCTGGACAAATCAGGAAGCAATAAAAGCAGCAGAACACTCACTCAGTTCGTTATAAATAACCTCTCAGCGTTATTTACGAACACCATGCAAACAGACACAGGGATGTGGCCCAGCGTTTCTTTTATGCTCTGTGTGAACTTGACTCAGTACAAACTGCTAAGATTATCTGGTATTCCTCCCACGCACATTCACTCATATTGCATGGGTATTGACTAGTAAACAATCGGAATTCAAAGGAGAAATAAATATGGATTCTCCGTTTGATTCTCCGTGTGTTGGAACTCTTACTGATGTACAGACCTGTGGATTGCACTCGAACGGGATATCAATGGGATTCGTGTGTTTGGCGGAACCTGATCGCTTCGGAATTCTGTCTAAACTAATCACAAGCTCCACCTTTACTCAGTCTTTCCTACTTACTGAGTACACATATCTGAAAGGTAATGCGGTCTGGTTGATTATATGCATTTATGTCAAACCATAAATTTCGATAATGCTGCAGGTAATGGATTATCAAACGGGGTGTGAGAGCTAATGTTAGGGTAGAACAGGTAGTAAGGCTAATGGTTTTGGGCAGAATACGAACCAAATAAGACAAGGTGCCCTCGCCTCGAACGTAGCAACGACTTCATTGGATCTTGAGATGTTTAGCAGATATGTAAAACTACCTTCTGTAGGAAAAGCAAAATATTCCTCCTGAACCCCTCCAGATCCATTAGACTCATTTCACCGTGCACTGGTATAGCCAGAGATATTCTGGTTATTTTTATTGTTCCCATGCATACCGATGCATGCGAAAGAGTTAATAATAAAATCGTCTTGAACCGTGTCGATGATTGACTGCACAACAAACTGCACAAATCCTTGTCAAACCCCCCTACCCGCTCCTACTATTGGCTTGTTCTTGCACACACCACTTGCAGTCATGCAACATACTTTCTTACCTAGTACCGAAAACCAATTATTGCGGGTTTGGTAAAACACTTCTTGAGTTGGTTTTTTTAAATCGTTATTAGCGTCGTATTACTCGCAGTGTGCTACAGTTTTATCTACTTCTTCCACATTTTCATGCGCTGTTTTTTTTTTCGTTTCTTTTTAATGCTCGGTAACCGCTGAAAATTCATCCTTTTGGGTGCATAAAGTGCAGGTTGATTTCGGTCCGCTGTACTGGATGCACGTGATACAATTTCTAAAGTGGATGCAGGGTGATGCCAAGGTAAACGAGGGGCATAAACTGGAGTTCCGGTAGAGTTATTTCATCTCGATTTTCGTTTAAACCACCAAGAAGAACGAATTTTTGCCAGGTAGATTGGCTTTTGTTTCTTTTTTTTGGCTGCCCATTTGGATGAAGGGGTGGAGAAACAGTGGAATGTTGAGAGCAGAGTCGAAGAGAAAATAGCGAATTCATTTAGATCAAGGTTGCCGGGATACGGAGTAGATGCACAAGTGCGGGCTTTTTGTGTTGTTATTTAACCATTGTTGACGCTGATCAGATTGAGGTCACGATTCAGGAAGCCCAAAGGAGAGCAACTTTCTGGGTCCGGATTTTGCATACGGATATACCAGGCCTGAGTTTGACTACTCACCACTCTCTTCGTCAAATAGCCCAGGCTGTGGCAGTCTCTTTGGTGACGGGCCAAACACAAGATCACGCGGTGGAAAATGTGAATCAAAGTCCATGTGAAATATCTTATGGTAAATAGATTGAGCACAAAAGTCAGTTTCTTTCCCGCTCTGTTTTTGGTCAATAAAGCACATTTGTTCGCTAACCGGGTCAAGCGTGCACACGTGACAGGTAAAACTGAATCAAACTGCTACTGAACTTTCGCGGTTGGATCAGCTCTATTGTTTGATTCCAAGTGAACTGTGGCACGAGTCAGCCCCAGCGAATGTGAACGCTGGCGGAAGTGACCATACAAAGCAATACCTCCGTCTCTGTACTTGAACAATTTTCATTTTTTACTACTTTCGATTAAACACTAACGTCAATTGAAATATATACAAATCACTCAAATACTAAACTGACCCCACGAAAACAATCCCACTTGTTTCTATCACCTTGAAAATGAGAAACTCATAATATTAATAATAATAATAATAATACGATTTCATTCATGCTGCAGTGCTCTCAGATCTCATACGATCTTGACATATGTTTGAAAACGTTGAGCGAATTTCCGCCCTTTCTTGAATTGGTGTGCGCCAAAATCTCTCAAACAAATTTTACACAAAGATCACTTTCAATTACAGCCGCCCGGTTCATTGCTTTTCCCCAGGCTAGCTCATTTACGTCCACGCAAAATTAACCTGTTATCATTTACATTTCCAAAGCTTTTCTCCTGTACTGTATTGTATTGGTAAGAACCTTATTATACAAAGAGATTTGACAATTGTCTTGTCCTCTAATAGTTATTACCTCTCTTTTATAGAGAAATATTGCACACCTGTCATTCCCAGGCCAACGTACACTACGATCGAAAAGAAACCAGTTGTCATTGATGTACCAGTTAAGGGAGACGATGTAATTTAACGTGCTGGTCGTCGGCTTCGAACTTCAGTTGAGTCTACCTATCCTGCCGCGAAGCTGATCATGATTCACAGAACAATGAACGCATTAATGCGGTCAAACATAGACAGATTCAATCATTCGGTCACCTCCAATCTTTTTCAATGTGCTTGCGGCTCGCGGTACGTCGGAAGGACTGAAAGCCGGCTGTCGACCAAAATGAGTAAGCATGTTCCGAATAGCTTATCATTTCGATAAGGGAAACTTCTAGCAAGGTGCAGTGGCACGATATTTGCTTGATACCGGACATTGCATGGACGAGCGTAAAGTTTTCGGCATTGTGTTCAAAATTCGAAGTCCAAAGGTGCTTAGGTTTGCCGAATCGTTTGTCATTGGCCGTTCAAAGCCTGACCCATGCTTGTAAAAAGCCATTGCTATGCAGTTGTTAGTACCATGGTAATTCCCCTCTCTTTTTCCTTCCCATTATCTCAACCGTTCTCTTACGTCATCATTGACACTTCATCCTTCTCATTTTCTTATAGCGTAACTCTCTTTGACCTACTTAATTGACCATTTTTTACTCGGTTAACTTTCTACGTCTATTCGAATTCATTTCTGTTTGTATCTCTTTCGTATTACGTAACCATGTTTAACTCTCTTCCACCACGGCTAATCGTTTTCCATTACTTAACTGTTTCTATGCTAACATACCCAATTGACTTTGGTAATGACTCGACAACCTAATGCCTTCTGGTTGATCCCATGTAATTATGTAAATGTCCATATATGGTATTCTCATGATAAAATTTGATCCATCTAATGTGCGTAGACAGATGATTGAGAGTACGCGAAGTTGATGACCAATATCAATTCTGTTCATATTGTGTTACTTGTTTTATTCTAACCTGTTATCGTACCAGTGCCATAAATATCCTTTGTACGTTGAGTTCAAACTGCTTTGGACTGATACTGAACGCGTTATTGTATTTCTGCAGCAAAACGAGATTGAATCACTCGTGGTGTTTTGTTTCAATTCTGATGTTTTTAGTAACCCGGACGACCATGAGTGCGCTCAAGGCAAATTCGTCAAATCAGGTGGAATCAAAATTATCCAACCGCATGAATAAATAACTGGCAAGCCAGACGCTGTGTCGTGTGAAATTGCCCAAACGGAACCTGATTGGGCGTAACTGCGTTAGGCTGAATCGTGGTTTCTTAAAATTCCCTTGAAGACCTGGACTACCTTGGAGGTGGGCAAGAGGGTTCGGATAAGATAATGACAGAGTAACTTCATGCTTCGACGCAGTTCTGAAAACAATCTGTAACCCTGAAAACCGTTTGGGATTCACATACACACACACACACACGGATCACCCATCTTTGATTGAACTGACCGTTGGATCGGGTAAGTGTACTGCATGTAATTCAATGGATTCATTCAGGATGACTTGAATCACACGCGCGTGCCTGCACGCACGTCAGTTCAGCATCAGTTAATACGTCGTAAAATAAGCGGAAAAATGGCGCATTTTGAGAATGACACTATATCTGCTTAGTTTGACATCGTTCGTAATCACTTGCGCGGTTGCCACATGAAAACGGATTAGCAGGCGGAGTTGTTTCGTGTTGATCAAACCCGAGTTAGAGTTTGATATTTTGAGATCTGTACAAAACTGGATTTTACTACTGCTTTTGTTGTCACTCCGGTTTTGAAGGATAGTATTGTAAACAATTGATCGACAATGGAGCAGTTTTGAATTTCTCAACCATTTATTGTTGTCCGTATAAAAAGGAAGGATCGTCTGTTCGCTTCCGTTCTGATGTGTTGATTGAACTCTCTTTCAGTTCACGGGCACGATTTGTAAAGTCTCAGTCGTTTGTTTCTTGATAAAAATAGAATAGATACAGATTATGGCATGCAAATCAACCACATACTAATTTTTTTGATTGCTAAACATTTTTGAATTGTTTTTTTTTCAGTGCAATTCAACCTCCAGTACGTGACTTTCCATCGTTTACAGGTTTCAGTTCAAATAAACGGAAACGTACATTTTGAAATTCTACGACAATGAAACACGGATGACTTTTCGATGTTATCTCAGACTAATCTGTTACATTCATTTACTCCATTCCCAAACAAATTTTATGATTGACTGGTGACATATATACATATATATAATCACACTGGGATTCACGGAAAACGAGNGTCTGTTTTGATAAGAAATTATACTTACCGGTAAAGGAAAAATTCACAAATCATTAAACCTATAAACAGTAAGCAGCTCTTTCGTCTGATACTTTAATTTGGTTTGACAAAACCATTCTCAGCTTGTACACAATTAACTACTATTGAGGAAATTATGGATGCTACTGCCGAAAAAGAAATTACTGTTCATTTGTCATTCACCGATACGCTTGGTTCTTCATCAATGTGGACCAAAACAGTGATCAGCGGAGTTTTACACAGACACATTTCGTCCCTCTCCACGGACACAGTCTCGATTGAAACGTTTCTTATCAATTGACTTGGTGGTACGCAATTCATACTCGTTCGCCAAACCTCGACTTCACGTACAATAGGGTTTTATTTTCAATATCACCTTGATTGCCGTAAACATGCAATCTCATCAACTAGTCCGGTGTGATATCTAACAATATAACATTCGATAAAACGCGCGCAGTCTAAATTCTATTCATCGCTGTTTTTTTATTCCCCACTTCTGACTATTGTTGCACTCTTATTCAACGTGAGATTTGTTTTGTTTTCCATTTAAATGGTACAATGAAATATTTACAATCCCAAAATACCACTATTCGCCTGATCAAACGTTTTATTTGCACAAACGTGACCCCATAAACCACCCAAGTCTTCTTAAAAATCGCTTCGTCATCTGAATCCCCAAATTCTTCGTAGGTCCAACCACAGCACCATCCACATTGAGTTGTCGTACACCGTGGAGCCAAGCACAGCCTGGAAATTTCCGGTACTTATTAGCAAGCGCTACGATATGCAAATTCGAGGTTTACTGGGATTGTAGGAGACAATCAGGAAAATCGAGGTCGAAATAAGTTGTCCTGGAGCTTCGATCCGAATTCCACTGCATTCCGTACATATTCACTGTGGACGATCCATAAAGAACGTATTTGATAATCATGCAGTTCTCTATTCAAATCAAATCTTCCTAACCCTTTTTAGATAAACAACAATAAAAGAATGTAACATTTTCAGAGCTTTGCTCTGTACAGATCGAAGCTTACTCAAGCCCTACTTATCTTCTGTATCGCATACCACACTGGGTAATACCACAGTAGTCTTCATCGAATGATACTTACGTTAACATGAAAATCTTTCAAATAGGAGCAGCTCAATATCAGTGAACGGGAATATACCAACGTCATTGGTGGTCTTTCAGTTGTTGTTTAACGGTCCATGTCACTTCTGTTCCGTTTCAGAATCAACATACGTGCATTCATCAATATTTCCCATAACCTTGTTTCTACTTCGTTATTGACTTCACATCATGTCTGAAGTGAAATTCTGTCCGGTGACCTGCTCTACTCAGTTTCAGTTAGGCGGAGAGGAGAATAGGCGAGCACGCGTTCCATCGACGTCCTGCAAACAAGTATCTGAGCAACATATAAGAGACTCTTCGCATCTGGATAAGACCCTATGAAATAAGATTGATCAGAATCTTCTAGATGCTTCAACAAACCCACGTATAAATGATTTATCATTCTTCGTGTGCCGGGCTAACTATCGGGATCATTTTTCTCTCCTCCAAGGCGAAGTCAGAGCGCTAACATTTTGCTTTTCTTAGAACCTTGCTTTTAGATTATTAGGTCAGGAGAACATTGGCCTGATTTTTCATACCACTGAATCCACCCACAGCTAACAGCGAAACACGTTTGTTCCCGCCAAGTGCACGAAATGGATGAACTAAGCTGTCGGGTGTACTCTGGCTGTTCATGATGGGCTACTGATGTTTGCGGGCTCTGGAGGCTTAAGCTACACCGCGGCTGTGATACTGTTTGTGTCCAGCTATGAACGGATCCTGCGCAGGCGTGTATAAAAATGGATGTGCTGCTCTCCCGCAATGTGTCAACAGATCGAACAGTTGATTGTCTCTCGGGAAACAGGTCGGATGTACTGAATGGTGTGGTTGTTTCATTCTTTAAATTGTTTTACTTAATTAGTAATTTCACATGATTGGCCGAAAGTGGAATAATTTTGCGCAGTTTCTCCGAACTATTTGGTCCCTTAAACCAGGTTTATAAACGTGTAGAATACGGCATTGAACATCGGCTCCCTCTTTCTTTAAATAATGCTTTTATAATTGGATATATTCAGCAAAAAGAAATTGAAAAGAAAAACAACCAGGGAATTTCCGTGCTGCTTACCTGAATTAAGATCTGTTGATTTCATAAACAATCGACTTTAAATATTAGCTTGTTTCCAGTTATATTCCTCATGTCAAATTAAATCTCTTATGCGATTTGTTTCTCTTGCCTCCATGAAATCACGTCCGCATGTGGGATTTGTAAACCCCGAGATGAATGGTACATTGTACATCCTATCTAAATCCCTAATTATAATTCCAACAAAATCTGTCTTTTCTGATAAAGCTCGAGAATGTCGCACGTGTTTGGGACAACAAACGCTCGAAAAATAATATTATTCCCATCTAATTTGTTATTTCCAATCAGATTTGCCCCATAGAAACAGGCACTCGAATGACGAGATGACTCAGACTGCCTCTGTTCATCAAATTTTTCACCTCGTCTGAGCTGAATCTAATTCCGGATTTCAAACATGTCCCGTCAGAAAATTTCAATCTTTCAGTGTTTAATCCGGATGCGTGCGGCTGATAATGATCTTATTTGAAAGAGAGATAGAATTTGTCCCCAGGATGCATCAGCCACACACACTGTTCAATTAGCTACCATGCTAGCCAGATTCAAGATTATGCCGCTGAATGTCCGACTGATTTGTGCTTCTCATCCTGATTGCATTAGCGTCGAGGTTGTGACCCTAATTTGACCGGGAGACAGGTGAGAGAGAGAGCAGATAGACAGCCCCGTCGAATCTGCTTTGCTGAACAGGAAAGGCCAAGTATACGCGAGAGCGTAACCTTAATCCCTTCAGTTGGCACTGGGGGGTTCGCGAGTGTGTGTCTTGACTTGTGTATCTGCACTGGCATGGATCTCATCAAATTAGTGGAAAATAGTTGAAACGAAAAAGGAGAAAACACGAGCCTCAAACGTGGCAATGAAAGATTGTAATTTGTGTCAGACATTTATTTGAGTAGTGCGTTAACGAGCTTTATAAAACCTAGATTCCGGTATGCTGCTAAGATGATACGGGAAATTGACAGTGTGTTACTGGTACATCTAGGTTATATATTGTGTCCGTGTGCGTTTGTGCTATTCCGACTGGGAAACTTTCCTTTTAGTTCTGTGCTCAGTTGGCCTAATGGGGTCAAGGGTTTGAAGCTCAGCAAAGTTAATAGGTTGTGGTATACGACTTTCGGGAAACATCGGATGCTTTGTATTTAGTCACGTACCGAGTTAGACATCATCACAAATCCTGTTCAAGTCCTTTGTAGATACGCACGGCCAATGTATGTTTCATTGAGTTGTATGTTGCATGCACGGTTCGTCCTGGCGATAATTCCCGAAAAGAATGTACAGATAATTTGCTGGTCGGTTTCATTGAAAATTACCACAAATGAAACAACTACGAAGAGCGATAGCCGAAAAATAAATAGTAAAACAATAATTGCTTTCAAAAATTATAAATATTTTTTAGGACAAATTTGTCTTATCCCGGTGTGGATCCCCAAAGTTCATCGTGTGCATTTTGCGACTTCCTAAGTTCCTGAATTTCCACAGTTTTTCATTTATGGAAGAGTGTTTTCGCATCAGTGAATCCATGACAGTGCAGATTTACTTCTTGCGAGATGTAACGCTCGCATAGTTTGAGGTAAATTCGTTTTCGGCCGAAACTCCGCCGGTGAATCCTCTGTTTAAGAGTTGCAGGTCTATACAGTAGGTCATCTATATATTGAGGATATGACTAAATTATTCAAACATTTCCAAGCTATTGCTATACGTATGCAAAAAGGGAACACAGTCTGTTGGTGTTGGGGAGTTCTCCGAACTGGCTGTGTTGTTCGCAAGAGTTTCGTAGCCAAGCTAGGCAACAGCATCAATGCGACTTGAGGGACGATTATGTTGTCTAACCTGATTACGAAACGTCTGCGAACAACACTTCCAGCTCGGAGAACTCACCAACACCAAAATCCACATCCCGAGCTGGAATAATTTGACATCATTTACAAAGTCCTTGCATTATTATTGGTTTAAGGATCTCGGTTCATCAGAGATAAACTGTCAAGTCAAAACCACAACCAATTAGTTTACGGCAGAATCCTTTTTTCGGTTCAGTTTAACATTCATTTTGTCTAATGATGTTGTCAAGAACTCTGTGAAGCCTCAAATGTCAGTACCGAAACTCGGTTTGAAAACGACTGAACTCTTTCGCAAAATCAGAAATGCGCCTACGATTTATCAATCAGGCATAAATGCATAATAAAACTTTTTTTCTTCCTTTTTTATCTATCGAGTACATAAATATACCGTAGACTTTCAGACAGCGGGCTGTGGCCTTATACACGCTCCTAGGGGGAACGCACAAGTAAGGAAAATGAGCAGCTCTGGTGGGATTCGAACTCATGACCTCCAGGTCACTTTTTGTTGATCTTAATCGCCCAACCACCCTTGTATTTAATTCAACAAAGCTTCAGTCTTTGAGGTTGAAACCGCAACAAACAAAATTCTAGACTAATCATCCGTGATGAACTGGGGCAGCTCGGCGTTTGTCACATCATGGGCATCCTCTAGGCGAGATTTATTCACGATTTTGGCACCATCAAGTCAGTCAAATGTACTGTTTAAGTTCATTTTGCTTAGTTTACTTGCCTGAGGTTCAAGAATGAAGTCTCGGCGTTCGATTACCACCTCTGTACAAGATGAGGATTGCAGAAATGCGAACCCTGTAGCATATACACGGAATTCCATTCGCCTGTTTGCCGAGCTTAGCAATTTGTTTGCAAACGTTTCATCAACAGCCGAGGTGACATCATCAGTGCTTGTGAAGTGGCCTTTCTAAGTAGACCAGGGAAAATAACGGGAGAACAATAAAGTATGACGGGAAAAATGCATTGATAAACAAAGAAACATACAGTTTCATGCCTCACTCAAAATTGTCGTAGCTTGCGTATTTGTAAAGATAAGCGACGAAGTCTACCAACACAAGCTAGAACATGAAAGGACCACCATAGATTGCTATCTATGGTGACTCCTAGGTTTTTGATGGTGTGTGTTCTGGTGACGGGTGACGGGAATTAGACTGAGGAATCCAAGGGATAATCGGATAGAGAAAGACTAAAAATGCATACAAAGCATTAAGAAGTATTCAACCAGAGACCGAATCGATTTGAGTATGATTGCACTTGTAATAAACTGTCGGAAAATGATTCTACGTGCCATTGGTTTGAAATGGCTTGACATAAGCCCACATGCAAATGTGGACACGAATCGGTTACTTGAGGAGTTCAACAGCGTCCATCCGAAAGTGAGTTTTACTCCAGAAAATGAGGCGGACAACAGTCTGGCGTTTCTGGAAGTGATCACATATCGCTGCACAGGTAACTCGATGCATAAGGAAGCAACGTGAAATGGACGGTATAATCATTTCCATAGTTTTGCCCCTCTTCAGAAAAAGATAAATTGACTTGGTGTTTTGGTTCAGAGATGGTACGGTGGACGCCATTCATAGTGCACTTTAGTTCTTACGTACAGTTTAGAACACAAAATGGCTCCCCCAAAAATTTTTT
>UZAN01041338.1:3748-20986 GCA_900618425.1 Echinostoma caproni | reverse complement strand
AATGACTCTAGGAGTAACCGAAGGAAATAGAAGCAAATGAGAAATTTGTGTGTGTAATCATCTGCCGCCATTCAAGGAGGATACGGAGACCAAAACAATTCAAAGATAGCTCTCAGTTGCAGTAAATAAAACCTTCCATGCTGCACTGAAGGACGGAGTGTCAGATTCTGTGGCCTCATTCACCTGTTCCTGTGGGACCGGATACATTGACCGCACGACCAGGCACTTATCCGATCAAGTTCATGAATTCCACCCGGTTTGNNNNGGTTTGGTGAAAGAGAAAATTGATCAGGACAACTACAAGTGTCTGCATCTTGTTAAGTCAGATAACTCGGTGGATGTGGTGAGCGCATTTCGACCGATTTAAAAGGTTCACTGTAAGCAATCAAGGATAGTGAAACATCGCACCCTGGCCACAGCCAAAGTTGTAAGCATTGAGATAATCAATCCCCAAGCCCATCGAGCATCCAGGAGAAACTCTTGCAAGCACTCAAACTTCCCTGAACCCAAATCATCTACCCGAACGCAAGTGCATCCACTTGAACTTTTGATAATGTGATCAAATTCACACAAACGAACGTACACGTTTGGAGCGAGCTCTAAACCATTATAAGTGAAATTACTCGTTCCCTTTTGTTCCTGACTGCTAGTCACAGTTATTGTTATGTAATACGGCGAATGCAAATCACTGAAAACGAGCTTGTGTGCCATAAGGTGTTGTTTTTCGCATTGCTATTTGGTCAAATGTGGTTGGAACTGTGGGCCACACACACGATCGCTTTATAATCGGTATACATCATTTGCCGGACCCAGCGCAAGTACCATGTTGCCGCGGCTAATGTAAACGGAAGCGGTTTTAAAGGCAATAGACATGAAAGTTCCCACACAACTATTGGCGAGTGAAAACAAGTGTTTGCTGTATGAGCCGTACCGTTTTCATTATGTGTCGGAAAACCATAAACCAATTGTTTTTAATTTATGTGACAAAGTCACACACAACACTGGATCCGATCTGTTTGATACATAAAACAAATCCTGCTACTGCTCATTCGCACTCTCGTGCACATAAATCAACACTCTGGAACACTTTGTGACAAACTGAATTTCTTCTGACTGTTGACCTATCTTTCCAGGTCCCGTAAAGTTCTCATAATTGCTTTTGCTCCGGAACAGTTAGACGGAATCTCTTACAATAAATCCTCCAAAACCCGGCATTTTTAGTGCTTTTCATGAGCTTGATAACAAAATCAAACGTGCGAATTGGTGAACATGTGCATTTGTTTGGGACGGGGGTGGGGGGTGAGGGAGAGAGGAGGCGAGCTAATGGATTTTGATAGCCTCGGCCGCGTATATTACGAATGCTCAAAGTTATTAGCGTAAAACAAAACGAGGATGTGTTACAAGTGATAAGTGATGCGGACGTTTGGTCACAACTCTCGGGGGTTTGTGTTTCTCTTTTCTTTCTTATTTCACCTTGACTCAAACAGCCGTTTTCACTAACTGAATTCCATTGTATATTGAGTTGCGTGTTTGTATTCGTTTGTCATGTTGTTGCGTTCTGTTTAGCCAAAGGAACCAAGGTTGATTCTCCGTGCCCCTCATAAAATGTATCGTTCTTGTTCAGCACAAAAGGAGTGGATCTGGCATCCAACAAGACTGAATATTGGCCCTTAAAAATATGCTTCACTTTATAAATGGAAATTTTCTCTGAAATGGGAAAGGGACATAAATAATGTCCATATTTTACTGAATTTTCACCTAGAGGCATATGAATTATTCTCACTGAAGGTGGCCGTTTTCTTGAACTGTTGATTTCTCTCGAAGCAGTGTTCATCGCAAACTAATGTGGCTGCCGATCGCTGACATCGAATCGACTTCATTCATCTGGGTGTGTTGTTCATCCTGAAGCGACCAGGACCAGAACTGACCGATCGATGTGAATCCGGAGTGAGCATACTGTCCCTTTCTGGTGCGTGAGTGTCCGCATACGTATAAACACTATACGGATGCACATTTCCGGCACATCGTTCAATTTGGTAGTTTTCGTGGAACATACACATTGGAAAGCACATTTAGATGGTTTATTTTTATTCAAAAAAAGAAACATCAACTACATTTGCTTACATCTGTGTATGGTCCTGCATTTATTAGGTGAGGCTCCACTCTTCAGATGAATTGAACGAGTCCGATATTCCGTAGCACGAATCCCGGGCATCGTTCGAAATATTTCTCTGTTGAATTTATCAGTAAAAATGTAGAAAATTATTGGTTATTTGCTATTGTTAAATTCAGAGAGCTCTAACAAACTGGGGGGGGGGGGAATTCAGGAATGAAACAGACCGCATCATGTCTCTGCCCGAGGAAGTACTGCGTGTCTAGTCCTGGAACTCGCGGATTTCTAGTTAGATATTCAAATCACACTGTGGTTGTTTTTTCCCCGCTGGTCTGTGGAAAGTATTCTATTCGATCGTATTCGCACAAAGTAAGCATTTTTTCCCCTTCAAGTTTCGGCGATTGGCTGTTTCGACCAAGCTGTGTCTTTTCTCATCCCAAACATTGTGCTTCGAACGTGACGCAATAAGATTCCGTTTTCACACATGTTTACTTCACTTGGTATTCAAGTCACCAACAAGCTGTATCCCAATCACGGCGGACACTCCGGTACACTCCGGTTCAACTGGTTGGTGTCAGTAGAACAATGAACCAAAATTGAGCTTTGCACTGAATGCGCACAAAACACACTCGTGCGTCCGCACACACACACACACACACACACACACACACACACACCTACACACGACTAGGTTCGTTTTGTGTTTGGTCAAAACCCATTCAACACTCTCATACTGCTTTCTTTTGCTCATTGTTTTCTTTTTCTGTACAAAGCGAATCAGCGTAGATTGAATTTGGCGAACAAGTTACACGAACGAGTACAATAGAACAAACGCGGACCAGAGGATGTTAGAAGGTTTTGATTAAATTCAAACAAAGACAGTCATTCCATATTCGTATTTGCAAGAGAGGAGCAGAATACTGAATTTTCGTGTCATGAACTGTTTGAGATATTCTCTGGTAAGGCTGTTGGTGCTTAGCTCGAAAAATGTATGCAATTGTTATTTTGCTTCATTCGACACATGTGAACTATATTACATGACCGCTTCTGGCAACAAAGTGCACTTGTATTTCATCTTCCTTTTCAATGGCCCGTGTAATGTAAAGCGTATGCAAAAAAAATTCAGGCTACATTCGGTTTCCCTCTTTTTTGTCTGTACTGGATGCATACAGTGACACATACTGAGCTTATAGTGCCCCCTTCCCGGCGCAAACATTCCAAAACCGCCTCCCTTCTGACTCTGATATTTAAGCAGCATTCACCCGTCAACTCACACTCGTTATTGAGCAATTTGATGCGTGTATTTAAATTAATCCATCAAGTCAGTTCTCAAAGTCTCTGGAGGTTTCTATTGCCGTCTCTGATCCGCTTTTCTCCCAAGCTGATCACACAAACATCCGATGATCGAAGTGGTCACAGACCATCTTTGAACAGTAATGCACATAAAACTCGCGTACCACAAGGGCACAATGTGCGGGCACGTTCTCATCATGAAAAGGGGCTTTTAGGAGTTGTGCTAAAAATGGACAAGGTGTGTCAGATCAGGCAGGAACGTTAGATACACTTAACCAATGAATTTTGTCCTACTAGATGTATCAGCTCACATTGGCATTTACAGAAATTGATACTCCAGACGTGCACATTGCCTTCATTGTATTGCGTTGTTGATGTTACCGTATTATTTTTACTATTTCTCGAACGATTAGGCGTGAATAATGAAAACACTCACTAATGAATCCAGGTTATCTGAAGCACCATTGTACGTCCCCTGATACATGATGATGATGATGATGATGATGCTGTTGCTAATGATGATGTTGATCATCATCGTACAGCGTAATACAGTGAAGCAAACTTCACTAATCGCTGCCAAACTCACATTGCACACAAGGTAAGTGAGAATGTGTCAGGAGGATAGGGATTGGATTTACTTTTAGGGACCGGAAAAGAAAGCGAACCTCTATGATCAACACACAGGATACATAATCCAACTACGCATACATATCCCAATCCGGAAGGCGAGAGACACCTACTCTGCCTAATCGCTCTGTGCATGTTCAGACACACTAACTCCCTGTGTTTTTAATCCACAAAACGGTGCCGGAACGGGGAAAGTGATTTATTTCCTAAAACGATGTAACCTTATTAGTATATTGACATATGCATGAAACAAAATGTCTCATTTGAAAACAGGTCCTGGGAATTACCACAAACAAATAGGATCATTGGTGGAACATCCTCCTCCCCCTTAGAAATACAGTCATGCACTCTAAATTGTCTTGTTCATTTTTAACCGTTAAGAAAAAGACTATCAAATTCTTTTGCGCATTCCAAACACAATACTCATAACACCGGGAAAGGGACCATTTCGTTACCATTAGCATTTACCCGAGAATGCGCCAGTTTGTCTGAAATCCACGCTCACGAAATTGATCACACAATGTGGGTGGAGGTTGGAAAGTGCGAAAGGTTGTCCAACGGAACCAAGTCAGTGTGAGACGTGTTCGTTAAGCATCCAAGAGAACTGTGGTATCCAGTTTGCGTGGTATCTTCTTCTCGCCTAGAGCGGCATTGATGACCTTTCCCGACTCCGAGGACCTTTCAATCTCCTGTTCAAAATCCGCCCATGCAGACCACAACACATAATCACTGGCAATCTAGAAGAATGATGATGTCCGTGATTTCAAAATTTCACTCGTATAGCTAACGAGAATTCAGAAGAACAAGCGAATGCAACAGTTATTGGACTACGAATTCCACATCTGGCTCACCTTTACAAGAAATCTCATGGTTTTTATTTGTGTAACGGTTGGCTTGACCACATGAAAATACAACTATGTTTTGCAAGATTCGACTATTTTGGCGTGAGTTTTTAAAATTTGGTTGAAGTCACATGATCACAGTTCATCGGGAAAAAAGGGGAAGTTTTTTGATACATAGTTTCTGTATTTCAATCCATTTAATTTGGTAGAGCGCAGTCATATGATTTCAGAACAACGATGCCCGTCACCGCATCCGAGCAACAGTCACGACACATGCATGCAACAGTCATTTTGAAATGGTCTGACAATATTGGCGACGAACAGTCAGAGTCGACTAGTGGATAAAATGAAGAAAAATGCGGAAAAAGCGTGACGATGTCAAACAAATAATCCAAATTTGTTGCAAACGTTTATTCCCCATCATCTTCAGTTTTAAACTTATTTGCAAATTAACAACTATTAAATTAGGTGCACAAAAACACACGTTTTTGATCAATTGATGTATGCGAGAAACTAAATGGGGATCGTACTCGTAACCCCGCCTGTAGCCCTACAATTTAAACTTCGATGAAACCGACCTGATGCGTACTTTCCGCCACAGACACTGATAGGAAAATAGACGCTCCAAAGGCAACGAAATATGTCCTGGGCGAAACACTGAGACGAGGTTTCACCGCAAACCTACCATGCGGTTGTCTTTTGTGAGTGTGAGATTAACGGTACTCAACACAATTGTACTGAGATATATTACACATGTATTCAACCAAACTATTCCTTCCGGAAGGAATGCCTTGATAATCGTTCTGCAAATACTCATCGAGCGACCACAACCTAACCTCTCCCTACCGGTTACCATCTCGCAGATGATGTCCATCCGTCAATTCATCTCTGCTCCAAACTTTAATAAACAACGTGTCCGCGTATACTATCAACTCGAAGTTCCCTGATCATGGCCAGCTTTAGTGCTAGTCTCCACAGTATTTTTCCAACACGTAATTAGGATGCAACTCTCATTGTGATGTATTGTCACAGACGTCTTTCCCACTAATGACTACCTGCCCGAGAATCACGGGCGCCTCTCTGATCCACTGCCCGTGATCTGAAAGTTGCAATAGCTATGCTCTATTGATGTATCAACGTTCATTCCACCCCTTGCATCAAACTAAACAATATAGGCGCTTTTTAGAAGTTACTAATGTATGTGCCAATCGCTAAAACTTAGTAGTGCTTCGCAACGCAAATTACACACACAGAACTGACGAAGGTGTGTGATGGGTAAATTTATTTCTTCCTTCCAACGGACCACTCGTGATCTACAATGTTCTTACCTGCCTGTTGCACTTATTACCTGACAATTTTACGAAATTTTTTTAAATAATCCCACAAATCACATAGTGAGAACACAGATTGGTAAACGAGCTTGTTTACGGTGTCTTAGTCATGCCATTACAATATAACTAAAATGACTGAAACACAACAGGGACTGACAAAGGAAAACGAAAAGTAGTAAAAGTATTCAACAGTTTGTATCACAATTGGTCCCCGCCTGTCTTTTGCTTCAATGTTTCATGACACGTCACTTATCGGGAATCCGGCCATGGGAACTTGATTACTTGCACAAATTGTTACTGAGCACACAGATGAAGATTGTGAGGACGGTCACAAACTGCCTCCGCTGTGGTCAGAATGCGAAACCGCACATGTCTACAGACCGTTCCCTGTTAACTCTATACAAGGGTCTGAACGCTTTGGTCACGTTTACGATGTGATTAGATTCAAAGAGGGAATTCGTCGTGCATGGAGCAAATGAAGTGTTAAGTGATCGGTGTCTACAAAGTGCCACACGACCGCACTTGGGTGTTTGAGTAAATTATTCCCTTTCTCAATCAAACAGGATGATACTGACGAATGCACTTGGACAGATGCCTGGTCGTCCGGTCAACATAATTGGCTCCACAGAAGTAATTGAAAGAGTAAATAAATAGATACTCCATTTGGACAACATAACTAAAAGAATTTGCACGAAAGACATGCTAGTTAAAGAACTTTGAAATGTTCGAAATACCTCTAACCAGAATGGATGCCCGGAGGCCTGTTTTGTGGAATCTATGATGCAACGACAAGAGGCTTTTCCCAAGAGGGTTAATGCTGAGAAAAAGTGCGAATACATTTATTTACCGTTTAAAATCGATATCTTGGCGCAGATCGTGTGGAGATTGACACGGAATTGAACATTCTTCTCACCACCTGTCAGAACATTTCTTATGGGAGGGTGTGTGTCGGTCTTTGTATCAATGTAATATGTCTCGCGCCTGGAATTTTCAGTCACGATTTGTTCTAGTCTTCTCCTGTGCTAGAATCCCTTTTCTATCGAAAATAAAATCTGTGCAAGTCTGGAGACATTGAGGGGAAACATATTTGTCACGACGCCCAGTTGGAAGTAGTTCATTGGTTTGATAACGCGCCGCATTCAGTAAATTCATTAGAAAAAATCGAAAATAACGATTAAGTTAAATTTTTTGGCTACGGGAGAAACAATCAGGCTGACTCCAAGTCCAACATCGTTTACTGTCGTGTGCGCAGAAGTTCATCAAATTTTGTAACTGTCATCTGGAGGCCTTAGGCATGCGTTTAAACTACATTGCTCTGCTAGCACCTATCAACCAAGCTAGTCATGTCGCGCAATATGTTCTACCAATAGGCTCAGTTTCGATTTTATAATCGATTGATCATCGATGGTAATGATTTTGTACGCACCGTATCTGGCTCAATATGTCAAATATCACTACCGATTCTTGTTTACTTTGATCGTACATTTCTTCCCTAAAATGAACTTAAATCTTTCTCTCTTGGATCTTACATTCAGTGAAAAAAATGGGTAATTTAGCGGTATGTAGACTCTGATTATTCCTTGATAATTTGAGATGCCACAAATTCATTTTTATAGAACGAATGTATGAAACTAGTCTGAGAAATTCGTGCAAGTCTCACGCAAAACCAAGGAATTTGGCATGCCTATCCCTTCACAAGTCCTGGTGTTATTTTTTCCGCATTCTCGATTTACTCCAATATGCTGCAGAAGCAAGCTTTCCCACGAGACTATTCCATCCTGTTTTTCGTTCTACTATTTAATAAACTTTTGCTAGCGATGAGTGTCTCAATAAATGCATATAAAGTGGTATTTGTGCACAGGCTTTGCTATCTAACTAGGGCAAATGGTTTCGACCACTTAAGCCGTGCTCAGTTTTTGTGCCTGGTGTAAATCCTGCAGCTTTTAACTATACACAAGATATCATACGATTTAGCTACCTGTACTCACTTATTAACCAAAGTCAATTAAATAACACCAAAGTAAAATATATTTTTATATATTGTTGAGTAATATCGAAAAGGAGAACAGTCCATGTAAGCTGTCAGGAAATAAATAAAATGAAATTAAAGAATTAGCAATGAAAAGTTGATCAACCAAGTCGATCAGCAAAGCTAAGGCAGATGGTTTCTTAGCACTAGGGATAGACAAACGGATAAGTTCTTGGGTGAGAATGATATACAGTGATTACCATGGTTATGTTAGCTGCATCACTGCATTGCGTGATGATGGGCATTCAGAGGGCTAGTGACAACCGTCTAGAATCCTTGATCTTCTAGTCTTGACGACAACGTGGAAAATTTTAAGCTTGTCAAAGCAGTCTGATATCCAGTGTTCGCGATCCATCAAGTTGCTACCCTTGAAGTGCCAAGTTTTCTGAAACACACCGGTCGTCTACCGGCGTACACTCCTTTCGACACACAGCAACCGGTAAGTAAATTGGAAGTGACTGAAACGTAGTGCCTATTTACAGTTAACCGCATCGAGGAGGTGTTTTTCCTTTGAGCTGTGACCAGGTTCGAACCAGGGTACACAGACCCCAATGGCAGTAAGGAGGAGACGGCTAACCCTAACAAGGGCATCGTCTCCTTTAAATGGTACACACCAGTAAACCGGATTCCTTTCTGTCAGCTGTGTATTTTGTCCAGGAGGATGCAAGTTGCACTAGGTTGCAGATAGGCTGCCATCCGCAAACAAATTATTGATCAATCCGCTCAAATCACTTCCGAGCTATTTCCGACTTGACACGCGCCTAACTCTGTGGAACGGAATCCTTGTCAATCTTAATTTGTAGCCAATGAAACGGAGGCTCGGAAAATGGGCACAATGCCCTGTCCCCACACACACACACTTGTGGTGAATGAACGTGTTTTTGTTTGAGTGTACGTACCATTGCGTAGCCTTGTCAGTTGCAAATCTGAGACATTTCTATTATTCCTATGCATCTTTTGTCTAATCAATCGTTCTTGATTTCCCATTGTGTAACTCCATCGACCAACTGGATTTACCAAGTTTCTAATACATAGCGTTTTAACTTTACCAGGATAAACGGTAGATCTGTTTAGTATTAATTCCACCAACATTTAATTTTTAACCTCTTCTGTTCTAAGAAATATGTTCTTTGTCTGATTCCTGGGCAGGGACATTACTACCTGCAGCCAGTTCAAGTATGATCAACCCGCAACAGCTGATTATTTGTGAGCAATTTTGTTTGATAGATCCAGTTGAATTATATAGGGATGTGATTGTGGAGTGTGCATGATAAGATTCAGCGCTTGATTCGGATGTATGTCATCACCAGTCTGGGTAACTAGAGCATTCACAATATGTGGTCGGTGTCGAAGCAACTATGTGGCACACATGGGAGCTCCTGTCCTGAGAGAGAAACTCAATGGACATTTTTCTGCATCTGGTTCCAGTTGTCTACTGGCCCTGAAAATAGCAACCCTGTTACTCCGATCAAGATTCTCAACGTTTTGAAACCCATGGACTAGACTCATCATCCCCAAAGTTGTTGAAAACCTGTGCCAAACACGTTGCAACACTCATTGCTGAGTTATTTGATTGATATATGCCCTCCCAAACAATCCCTGATTGCTTGAGTATTGAGTACTGTATTGATTTACATCACAAATGAACCACTAACTCAAGGGTAAAGATTCAAATTCCCGACCCGACGATTTGAATTTGGCGTCCTGACAGAGACACAAAATATATGCACTGCCAAAGAGCCTCTAGGAAGGACGGAACAGCTTTCCAGTGCGCTGTTTACACACATATTTACACATATTTCCATTGCATTTGAATGGTGGTGAATCCACAATCTTCCTAGGAGGGAAACGTAAACACCGAAGACCATCAAGAATGCCTCTGAATGGGCTAATCCAAACTGGATGTTATAAGTAAAACATGTTTCCCATAAGAAAGTAAACAGATCAGCAAATGAATATTTCAATCCACCTACCGAAGGATGGAGTATGAAATTTGTAGAAGCCTTGATAAATCACATTATCTGCCAAAATATTCCACTGTCTACCGGGGAGGGTATTCATGAAGAATTTAACTAGCTTGTCTAATAAAAATTCTAGCTTCATCAATGCGGAAGAAAGAAAAATGTTGCCAGAGATGTGAGAATTATGTTTAAACTGCGCAATCGGTGACGTAACATAAGCACACTGGGTTAATCAACTGTGATGAACAAACGTGAAAGGGAAACAAATAAAGAAAACAAAAGAAAATTCGCATCCATGTTCATCTGAATCTCTTTATCTGAAGAATGCAACACGATTGAATCGCGGAAACATGTAACCACTGACAATACTTAACTGGAATCATCAACCGTTGTACTGAAGTTGTTGTCTGTTGCAACGGATTACAGCTCATTAATTGATCAATTACTAAGTTACCGCTAAATAAATGATAATAAATGGACTGCTGTAACACAAGAAAAAAACAGTACACCAAATGATTATCAGTTCCTCCGGTGCGTTCGCATCTCAGTGAGTTAAATCACTCGGTGGATGTGGCAATCGCCTTCTGACCGATTTACAAGGTTCGGTGTAGGCAATCAAGAGCAGTGAAGCATCTTATTTTAGCCACGGCTGTAGCCGTAAGTATTCGTATCCACAATCCCTCCTTGTGCGCCCAGAATAAATTTGTGCGAGCACTTAATTTCCCCTAGCCCACCTCTTACTGGTAACCATATTTAACATTATGTAATGGCATGGTTACGAATAACTGAAAACGAGCTTGTTCCTCACTTTGTCGTTCTCAGTGCGTTCTGTGGGACTGATGAAACGTTGGATGGGTAAATTCGAATGTGAAAAGATCAGTGCTATCGGTTTGGCCTCGTAGCTCAGCTGGTAGAGCATGCGCGTACAATGCTTAGGCGGCGTCCATGCGTGCGTTCGAATCCCTCCGAAGCTACTGAACGTTTCACAATCGATGTACAAACTTAAAATCTGCCAAACAACAATTTGAACAATCCAAAGACTCAGCCGTACTCCGTGAAGTTAAAGTTACGTTGAATTCTGGACGAAATTGGCCATGGCAATTAAAAAATTAAATAACGAATGTCTTTTTACTTATTTCCCTCTGTTTATTGTATATACAAATGGGCAATCAACTTTCAGGAAGGGAGCTGCGGCCATACAAAGACTGCCTGGGGAAATGCAGAAATAGGGAAGACGGGCGGCAGTGGTGGAGCAATTCGAACCCGGGACTCCCGAGTCACAATTTGGTGACCTAACACCACTTGACCACCACTGCCCATGTCAAACTCGGAATATCCTAAATAATATCAAACTGTTTTCAGAAGAACTCGGATTAACATCACCAATGTGTCTACATCTACGTCGAGGATGGGGTTTAAACCCAGTAAGCTGAAGCTCAAAAAGGGACTGAACTTCGAGCTGAAGTTGTTATTGTCTTGTCTGGGCGTAATACAGGAACGAGAATGTCATTGGTCACAAAGTTAACCGAGTGTTATTTCTGTACATGGTTGGGTGGATTCCCATAATTCCGAAAGAGAGAGAGCACTGCGTGATCGGATCACCTGACTGGTGGTTTGATCGATAGTGCACTGAGCGAAAAGGCTTTTATATCACGTTTAGTTTTCATCGTGTGTGACGGATTTGTTTGCATTTGACATTGAAACAGCACAAAAATACACAAAAAAAATGAAACATCTTGATCCCGTGCTGAACTTGAAAAGGGAAGTCTGAAGATAAACAATGTCTGTCTGCTGATGCAGCAGTACAAAGAATACTACTTTCAGGTGAACGCTGTGATTAAAACAGGCGAAAACCAAATCCTTTAAACTCAAGCAAATCAAAAAAGCTGACACACATCCACGGTGTGTTTGGCCTTTCAACTGCTAATCGGGTTCTTGACTAGGCCTCACCCCACCCTGTGTCTTCTCATCAGCTCGTGTTATGCCACAAAAGATCAAAACATCAATTTAGCAACACGAACATGCAGTCATCATCACAAACGTGTGGTCATTTTCTTTTGTCGCTTCTACTTTGATGACCTTGAAAGGCTTTTTGTTCAGTTTGATGAGATGTGGGGGAACAAAACATATGTCTGCGCAACAAACTCAACAAGCACTTTGTTCGTACCCGCTCCCACCTCCTGCATCGCAGCTTCAAATGGTTGAACAAGCACAAAGAACTGAGGTTCAAATTAGAAATTCCAGTGCTGCTCACTACTAATGAGTGTGACCTTTTTTGTTTCAAATTTCATAAACTGCATTCTAGATGAAACCGCAAAAAATTGAATTTCCATTTAGCATTGTTGTTGTTGTTGTTGTTTTTCGAAAGCAAACTCATTAGGAGTTTACTTAGGCATGCCCTAAATTGATGTTCATCAAAACCTTCAATATTGATTAGCGAAAACGATAAAATTACTTGGTGAAAAGTTCACGTGATTTGTCCTCACGGACTATGTAAAAAAATTACTTTCCTTGTTCTCGTCAGAGAGTTAAATCAGTCCTCTGTGTGTATACACATTTTACGTTAGTCACTCTATCATTTTGATTCGTTTTGCCAATTTTTACACCTGTGTTGGTCAACATCTCCCGATTGAATACCTACTGGTCACTGCCACCCAGTCAATTTTATCTGTGTGCTATGAGATTTCTCACACATAAACACATACAATTTGTCTCCACAATTTCTCTTATTGCGTTCACTGAGGAAAGAAAACTGTGACGGATTTGTGAATTCGAAATTCCGTTGCATTCGCTATGGGTCACAATCGAAATTTTATCACTCCGGAACTCGAAACCGTGCGATTAGATGGATACAAAGGAATGAACCCCCTAGACCCATGGAATAGCTCCTTTTTAAGCCGTGTCTGACGAACTCACTCGCCATATGCAGTGGACAGGACCGATCCCAGTTCTGAATTCACTCGAACTACACTGGTAGATGGATTTCGGGCAATGCAGTCCGAAGTCTTATACAATTAGTGTCTTCACAAAAGGCTGCATAATCCCTGGCCACTCATTGACGCTCCCAATACACAGGTAGGACACATTTCTCACAGTAGGTTCTCCGTGGAGAGGGCTTCCAAACGACCTAAAAGGTAGGCAAAATGCAAAAAAGTAACCACAAACCAAACGGTCCAGTGAAACATGCACACCATTCACAATCAAATCAAAATGGCTACACCCGTGTATTCACTACACATGGAATTTCATCTTATCTACTAGACGAATGCTTGTGTGCCCAAGTAAACTGGTACCATGAAAGCTGAGCGAATTTTGTACTCACAAAAAGAGGTTTATCCAATTTGTCTCTCTTCTAAATTACGGGAGTACAGCAAGCAAATACTTCTCCTCTGAGAACTATGTGTTTTCCATTTATTCATTATATTTGCAGTTTTATTTGCTTGAATACTTTATTTTCATCTCAATGATTCAAAACTTTTCAAGTGGTTTCGAAACTGTCTGACGTGTCTGTCATTCCGGAAAACCCCCAACGGGGGATGAGGGGGAGAGGCATTCTACTCTGTGCAGTTCAACAAAACAGACACGAAACAAGGGAGTGAAAAATGCATGCCTTTTTATATATAAAACGTTTGCTCTTGATTTTGTCGTAACTTGTAGGTACCCGGGTTGATGAGAAATATGCAGAGAGAGAGAGAGAGAGAGAGCATTTCTCCCCGGCCGAACGGTTTGCTTCGACGAAAATATTGCAGGATGATTTTTTATGAAAAAACAAAAAGACATACTCAAGATTTAGTCTGCGATTATTGAAAGACTATTGAAACACTACATTTGTGTTTTTTTCTTTTTTCGTCTGACTTCCGTATAGTCAGGATCCGAGCTTACGAGTTTGTCGCATGTTACCGTGTTTGGACAAACAGAATCGGTCTAAGAACGAATTGATTGAGCTACCTTGTGACAATTCAAGAACGATGGGGTTTTCCGACGAGGCGGAGGAGTACAACGAGACATCATTAGTTCACAGTGCTTCCTTTTGACTGTTCTCCAACCAAACTCACTGGCGGTAATTTGGCTGCGGGAATGAAATGTGTTTGTATAGTCTGATTGGTCGTGAGATGTGACGTGAAACAAAGCAGTGCTTTGTGTGCCACAATTTGTCGTGTCTCTGGGAGCGAATATTTCTTTTTTTTTGGGGGGGGGAGGGGGTTGGCAGAATTATCCAGCTGAATAGTTTTTTTTTCATCTCTCAGATATGCAGTCACTAAGCACAATCGTGGAAATTCCAGGTTGTGAATTATTCACTGTATCAACATCCCCTTGGAAGTACTTTGTTCGCAAACTGCAACCAACTCGATTGCCGAGCACACTGTAAAAGAACTTTCTTGTAGTTTTTGATCGATTCCGATGACGTACTTGAATGACGTCTTTTCAGTTGCTTCAATGGAGATTTGAGCTAACTATTCTTCGAACTTCACCTTCAGGCACTCGGGCAGTGTTGGCCAAGTGGTTAGGTCACTAAATTACTAACCGGGAGTCCGGGATTCAAACTACTATACCGCCGTCTGCCTTTTGAATTTCTGTATTTCCCCAGGCAGTCTTTGTATGGCTGCAGCCCCCTTCCCGAAAGTTGACTGCACATTTGTGTATTCAATAAATAAAAAGGAAGTAAAATGATTTTTACTCATTTATTTATATTTTATCTTCAGTTCATCGATTCAACCATACACTCGGAAGCACTAGACTCCGGTTTCGTTCTTATTGGAGCTCATCAACAGTGCATATGGGAATGCTTTCGGTTGACACACATTTTTATTGAGTTTATCACATTATATTTCGACTGCAGAAGTAAGTTCCGTTTTAGGTTCCATTGGATGTTGCGTATGTGACACAGCCGCAGTGAAGGAACCGTTTTTTATCTATTTGCAGCGAACTATATATATAGTAATAAGAGAATAGCAATCCCATCGTCATAAAATTTTTCATTTGTAGTTGCTACTCTTCAATTAGAGAAATTTCTATCAGTTTATGCGGGATCTAAGTGGTTAGTTCATCTTTTATATTCCGTGCTGGGCTGGGTGAGTAAACGAGAATAGAAGTTCAGTAGAATTACCGGTACAATTTTGAAACAGTTTGTCTCTTATTCATCTCGTATTCACACACCAACCAATAATCTCCGCTTCCACTCCGAAACAGCAAACCCAGTGATAAGCAAATTTGTTATTTTAAATCGCTCGTTTAATAATATTCTTTTGTTTTCTCACACCAGCATATGAAACTAACCTGAATATTTGTTTGTTTGCTTGCTTGTTTTTTTCCATTGTAGAAAATGACAGAGTACGAGATCGGATGAAATAAACAAACTGAACATGATTATCAAATAAACAGAACAAATATCAAACAAAATATGAAGTGACATGCTCTTTGATGCTATCCGTTCTTTGTGATCCGGACAGTTTGAGTAAACTGAATAGGTTGACGAGGAAGAAAATCGCAGATGAAGGAAACGATGTGGGAACAGAAAAACAAAACTCGCTGTCCTCCCTGTCGCATCCTGCACAGGTCATCAGCATCACATGTTGTCATGTTGATTTGCAGCTGTCAATTGCGTATTTGTTACAAACCAACGTTTTTATCATTAAATAATGATGAGTTTTTATCGCTTTGAGTGTTTAATAATTTTATTGAAATTGTCTGTATGTGTGTAGGTTTCACAAATGCACTTCTTACCCACGCAGGTTGTTGTTTTACAATACTGGATTATTTTGGACCCAAAACTGGTAGTCATATAAGCCAATGGCTATAAACGCCGTACTGATTAATCGATCGATTGCAGATCGTTTGCGTTAATTGTGAGCTGGGAGCTCATGCCGATCCGGTGAAACGACTATGATTGTCTGCCCGAACAACGCTCACAGAGCGTGTGCACGATGCGAAGTACCAATTGTGAAAAGACAGCTTGAAGCGGATTGAGAAACTTAATCGGATAAAAAATCTAACCGAAATAACATTGTCTAGGATTGCATTCTGAACAATCTGACCTCAACCATGAACATGTAAAATGTTTGATGAAAGTGGCCTAACGGAAATTTCAATCTAGAAATTTTTCTTGCTCACTGACTCTTTAAAAAAAAACAAATCCTAGAGGTTGGTGAGTCCTTTAGTAAAAGAAGCCTTGGAATTTGTCAGTGGTTCCCTGGTACTTCATTCGTTTACAATTTTAGATGCGGGGATCTGAATGCGAACGATTTGGGGTTAGTACGTGCGGATACTATCATGATTCGATGCAACACCACTTGCGTGCCGCAAATATACTGCACAGGAAATGATAAAAATCTGTTCCCGTACACGAATAGTTGACTTTGAGAATACAGGAGACAATTAGGAGGAGCTGTTGCCTACTGGAGGACCACAAAGTTGAGAACCAAATGCACATCTTAAAGAAACGCTTGTTCAGTCTAATCCATACCGTGCAAACCATGTTTGTTCATATTTGGGGTTTAACCACCAATCGGGTTAGATGTGTTCCTTCAGTACGAGTGTGAATTCGCAGGTATCAAGCAATGTACACACTGTCCAAGCAAATTTACACACTGTAGTCACCTATAGACGCTGTTGGCTGCTGACCATGTAACTAAGAGGTTAGCTTTTTGAATCCCTGTTCGAACGCTCGAGCCTTGGCGGGACTTGGATGAAAGATACTTTTAACCCTGCCCAATAACGACCAAATGGCTACCCGAAGCCTTTCGTACGCCCTGCAGCTTCCAACTTTAATACGCACTACTCCCCTCATGCATTCCCTAAACTAGGTCAGGAGTGACCTGAGTTTTCTAGACAATATTTTCCCCATGTACTACTCGGTGGTTTCTCAGTTACTGGTACTGAATTCCATATTGTTTCTTTACAGTCGCAAGATATTACCTCTCCAAATGGGCTAACAGAGTTGTGTCTATTAATTCTCACGACAACAACAACAACAACAACAGCAACAATTGGCTTCACATGCGACAAGTCAGATCATTATGTTCTACAAGTAGTGGTATCATAG
>UZAN01041337.1:20742-60208 GCA_900618425.1 Echinostoma caproni | reverse complement strand
ACGTTTTGGGATCCAATTTCGGCTACGCGTCGCTCGTTGATCTATTTGGGAGTTACACGGCCTACTTCTAGGTCCCTGTGCAAGGTCCCCATAGCATTCGGATTAGGAATCGAAATCGAATAGCGCGAACTCGGAATTCGACTGAAAACCCACTGATTAACGCAAAGTCAGGTAGAACCAAGATGAACTGTGCATACAGCTAGTTCATTCAGAAAGTCATGCAAATGTATTTCACAATCAACAAACAATCATTGATCGATTCTTCAATGTCCAATTGACAAGGATATGGTTTACCTGTTTGCCCTCTGGCATTCAGCCAATCCGATTGGTGCCAATTAAGAACACAGGATCCATCGGTTATTCTGTTTCTTGATTGGTTACCTGGAAGCTGTACCGTGGTGCGTTCCCACTCGTTACACAATCACCACAATCCGACCCTGTCATTTTGACACCATCAGTGAACACAAAACACGGATTTTGAAGATCCTGTGCCATATCGTTGTTAAATATAAGGAAAAGCAAGGGACCTATCACTGAGTGGGGGAACCTCACTTGTAGCCATCTTATGGCTAGAAATGTAGTCAATCACCTTAACTCTGAAGGTGCGATTGCTTTACAAGGCTACAATCCAAACCCTTGCTCTGCCTACTGTGGCTAGGCTTCGAACTTTAAAGTTCAACTTCAGTTTTTCGATGGTTGCTGATGTTTGTCAGAATCTGTCACTAATGTTTGCTCACGTTCATTCTGGATATCCGTCCCAAGAAGAAACAGATCCAACGACTGGGTTTGTAGAAAACGATATATCCCGAATCTTCCGAAAGGTTGGAAGTAGGTTTGGTTAGGCTTAGGCTGTTATTTAAGCAACGGCAGCGGAAACTTGAAAGTAGATCTGATCAATGCATGGAAAGCGTGTGATACAGAGCTCACCGTGGGGAATTGTACCGGTGTGGTCTTTTTGAGCTCATTAAAAGAACGATAATAGTTAAAGCAAAACTTAATCCTGGACGTGTCTAAGTTGCTATATCGAGTGAAGAAACTTTCTCTAGATGATCGCTATCGCCAAATAATGGCGACACCTGCTAAATCTCGACGGTACACTTGATTGTGTCCGGTGGAGAAGGGTTCTTATGTTAGAAAGAAAAGATTAACGGTAACCCAGCTTTTGTAATTAAGCTATCTCATGGATAAGCTAAATCACTACTTGATGTCTGAAGCTTGATGGTTCTGATAAATATGTCATGGTCTTGTATCCATATCTTGATAGTCTTCAATTATACGGGACTTGTTGGAAGCCGAACCTGTCCTGATGCTAGTCACCAGCGTAAGGTGGATGTGCTACTGGTCCGTGATTTGATGATCAAGCCCAACTTCAATGGCCCCTCCAGGAAGCCAGAGAACCAGAGAAAAACAAGAGGCAAGAAGAGAGAAGTGCCATTGCGAAACTGTCGGTTGAAGAACCGCTACCCCCACGGGGTGGGGGGTGAATTGGAAAGACCACATGTACTAAATCATCCGTGCGCAGTGTTGGAAGCTCCTGCCATACACCGACCACACAACGAATTCGACGCTCGCTTAGAAAGAGCCATAATCGTCCTTTGCAAGGTCAACTAAACTGAACTTAACTGAGTTCTGCAGTCTTGAAGTTTTAA
The DNA here is from genome assembly GCA_900618425.1 of Echinostoma caproni. Lineage (NCBI taxonomy): Eukaryota > Metazoa > Platyhelminthes > Trematoda > Plagiorchiida > Echinostomatidae > Echinostoma > Echinostoma caproni. The sequence goes on along the minus strand of UZAN01041337.1, from coordinate 58,559 downwards.
AGTATTACACGGGTACGAGGCGTCGCCCAATAGTCCCGGAACTTAATTTGACTGAACAGCTGTTTCGACTATGGTGGAACAATTAAGGGAAGTTCCCTGAGAATAGAAGGTTACGGCGTTGTCGGCTACTTCGGCGGCAACGCTGAGGGGACAACCAACGCATGGTGCCAGGACCATGCATACAGCCTTCGGCAGCTTCTGAACCCCAAGTTCATGAAGCAAATTTTCGTCGACCTTAAAAGAGGTGAGCTCTTGCTACATGTTGCGCAAAGGTTGGGGAAACTTAAGAGAGCCCAGGGTCATTCCTGATTTTCTCCTGGGTAGACCAGCCGGTACGTGTTAAGACAGCGTCTCTCAGAGTCTCGTGGGGACGTTCCTCTCGGACGGGATTGATGACGTCAAACACAAGTTCTGCCACATCTAAGGGTAGAGCTTGTAACACGCGGTAAAAGTTAGAATCTGACTGAGTATTTCCACGAGTCGGGAAATGGGATTCGACCACGGAAAAACACACGGAGGGATTTTTATGGTCAAAGCGCGGGCAAGTGAAATAGACCGCGTTTACAACTACCGAGTGCTGCTTAATAGGGGTGATTTTCTTTGATTCAGTCATGATTTCGAATATAGCTGACTAAACACAGTCAAAAGCAGAACAGTAGCAGTAATTTCCTGAAAATACCGAAATCGAGCAAAACGAAAAGATATTTTCTAAAAATAAATTAATGACACCCTACGTAGCGCAAACAAAATTGTATGTAAATCGAGAAAAATAAAACACGGGTGGTTATTGAAAAGGAAAATTCCTAAAAAAGTACCAATAACCAGAAAAATTGAACGGGCTCACCAGTTTAGAAACAGGCGGATGAAATTAAGCGACCTGCGACAACGATCCGATCTCTCATTCTCCCGTGTTTTTTGCTCGCCCGGTATGGATCAGGAAGAACAGCCGGTTAGTCGAGGGAAAGTATATTGTTCCCTGAAAGCATCGGAGTTTTAGCCTGACTATGCTCGAGAGTGTCTGAAAGCGAAAAGTGATTAGTGAGAGAAGGTGTACCACTGACCTCGGGCACCGTTAAATGTTACTTCATCGGAGGTGGTGAGACTTAAACAAAGATAAAAGACCTGGCTGAAGAAGCGGTTTCGGGATATCGAAGATCCCGGCGGAATCCATGCTACAAAGGAGAAGGATGCCGGAGCGAATGCTCCAAGCCATCAATGCCTGCAACCAAGAGAAAGCATACATGCGGAATAGGCAGACCAAAGATGGTGACAACCCTCGAGCTTGTTACACTGTCGGTCTCAAGCCGCTACACTAATGCCATCCCGGACAACACACTGAACTGGACGCTCGATTGGCGATAGCCGCATTCGTCGTGTGCAAACTGAACTGAACTGAACTGAAGATCATTGGCCGCATAATAAAGAACGCCCACAGTGGCGTAGGCTGAATCGTTGGATTACGTTAGTGAGAATTCTGGAAACGTAATTAACATAAGATATATTGTGTTCTCTGCAAAGTGAATAGAGCTTACACGGTCACCCTGCCCTCTACCCTTAATACTGAAGACTGAAGACTGAATCCAATCAGAAGCTGAAGCTAGAGCTGAAGGTGGTCTGAATTGTTTAAATCGACTAATTAACCGAAGCAAATGTAATTTTCGGTCGCATGGCGGATTATTATGTTTAGTGTGAATGGCTCGGTGCAATGATGTAGAGACCACCTGCCCGGCTAGAACATGTCTAATAATAATCCCCACGGTGGTTCTATAGATTCTTCTTTAGAGCATTCTTTCACGAACATCTTCGCTCTGGTGAGTTTTCAACTCCTTTTCATGTTGACATCGTCTTATGCATCTATTTATTTTCAGACCGATTTTGGTGGTATACAATACCGAAAATATGTTCTTAAAGAAGAAAAGGAATACAAAAATGCATTAGAGGACCCACTAATTAAGTCATATGCTCTTTGCCAAAAGAAAAGCGTTTTATCAGCTTGGTTCCGTTCTAAAAGAGAGTCGAGCGATAATTTGAATCCATGTGCATTCTCCAAATTTTCTAAGGAGCTTTGGGTCTTTTGGTACGGAACTGGAGAGTTTCCGAATGCCAATGATTGTATATTACCGCAGTTATGTGAACAGGAACGCGGGAACTGGCGCCAGGGCCTTTCTTATGAGACTCGCACCGTTCTGTTTAGGGCGCTTCACAATGTGGTAGAACGGTAAGAGGTCATTCACGTGCTAACCTTTTCAGATGTTTGTTGATGAAGGGGTTTGTCCGACTGGGGAAGTGGTTTATTCAACCCTATAAATCCAATTGCAGCAATGACTAGTAAGTTGATTCTTTCTACCTTCGACAGCCTTTTAGCACACAGTATAGCGTCAGTTTTTCATTCTTTCTTCATGGAGAGAGTACTGTCTGTGCCAGTCTGGACCTAAGAGAGCACCCTTTAATCCAACGGGCTACCATGAGGCATGTTCAGTATTGTGCTCAAAAACAAAAGACCATACCTGGTGAGTATTGCCTGTTTGCTTCACACATTTGTTCTTGGACGGGATCACTGCTGGTGTATTGTCTATTATACCTACGGTTTTCCTCTTGTTGAAATGATCACGGTCTTCCCTAGGTTGTCGCATTCGGTCTTCTTAGCTCTTTAGGGCTTTCGAATCTCCTAAAGAGTACTTCCCCGGGGTTCGTCATTTTATCGAATTTGTACCAACAAGATCGGCATAAAAACGGGGCTTGATTTTACTGCCGTAACTCGCTTTCCGCAAGCTGTTTGTGCTCATGGCTGGGGAAAGTCTTGTGGTATGTCAGACAAACATGAGGCACGAATTAACTCCCATAGATTAGGTGTATGCCTTCCTCGGGTTTAGTTTGTGCAGACATTAGCTATGCATTTTCACGCTTCGATGCACCATGTTGACTGTTGGCTGTCCTTACCCCTCGCCATATTACAACCACGCCCTGTCCACAATATTACCGTACTTACGTTGTGAGCATGGTAGCCACCAGTCAAGTTCACTTTACCATTTCGCTATACGATAATGATTGTGCGGTATCATGCTGGGCTTCAACTAAGCTATCCACCACCAAAATTTGGTATCGATGACAAAGTCTAGACATGTAGAATTCAAGTTCACGTCGTCCGGTTCAATACCACGCCTAACCTATCGGGGCCTTATGTGGTTCGTCACTCCAAGTTCCGGGGCTTAGGTTGCCGATTTCAACCACTGAACAGCAGGTCCTCGTGACTATGGGGTTTACCCCGTCTGCTGTTCATCACACCTAGGTGTGTAATAAAAAAAGACAACCCAATTCACCAACCCCTATAAGATGTCTTCGTTCTTCGGTACCCGACAGCTGTTCTGCTAACCTCGTACAGATGCCCTTAGGCCAGGTCCGGCGGATCTGCAATCAGTAGTATGCTGTAAGGATGACGGAAGCGGCAGTTCGCATCGTAAGTTGTAATCAACTGGCGACTGAAGTGCATTGCTTTAAAAAGGCGCTAGGTGTGAGTGCATATGGTGCATACACTTGTGACCTGTGATCAAATCGTCAGGGAGATTTGTCTGTCCACAACTGGATGGTATGTGCTTTGCGCCTTCAAAGTGATGCTGCAGGACTGGGTTTCTTCCACTCCCGCTCTGAAACTAAATGGCCAGGAATTAGCCATGGTGGTATTGCAGCAAAGGAGATTACCCGCATTTCCAAGGTTCGAGCAGCATACGCAGGACTGAAACACCTTCGACGTAGACGCGACCCTTCACTGAAGTTGACAGGTCGTGTATATTGTGCTGGCATTCGTTCAGTCCTACTTTATGGTTGAGTCCCTGAATTTGCGGGTAGAAGATATCCGTCTACTGGAGGTTTTCGATTATCGGTGTTTACGTAGTTTAGCCCTCGTTGGATNAGATTACTAGACTTCGCTGGCTAGGGCACGTATTGCATATACCCAGCCATCGTCTGCCGCACCGCGCTTTATTCGCTGTAGCTAATCCGGGCTAGAGAAAACCACTTAGAGTAGGTGTCTTTTGCCTTCCAGGTTGGGGTCCGAAAGACTCCACCACTGATTGGTTGGAGACATTGAAGAATATAGCAGCGAGCCTACAGCAGTGGCGTTCTTGTTGTCGTTTCTTATCAGGTCAGAATGCTTGAAACGGTATGTATGCAGAGTTCGATTACGTACTGTGTTGACCATAGAGGTTCAACTTCTTCCCTCTCCTTCAAAATAGGTCCCATCCCCGTCCACCTTAAATTTTACCACTAACCTTGTATGCATTGCGAGTTTCGCAGCGATCAGTGAAGTTCGCCTCACTGTATTTCGATGACGATGATGATGATGTGAATAGAACTACTACGCTGCAACCACGATNATCTGTCGCTGAATGAAAGATACCTCTGTTTAGCTAGCGTTTCGCTGTAACGTTACCAGATCCTGGGTCTAATTTATTGTTCATATTGGTAATTGGCATTCATGATACACAACTCTCTCTCGCTCTCATTATCTCCACAAATCGGGTCATGGATAGCAGATTGCAGTTTCAGTTTGCCTTGGAGATATCCAACCCGAAGATTGTATGTTTAAGGTTTTGATCCAATAGACCTAGCATACAGTTTTCCGCCATGCTAAAGGTTGTTTGCCAGTGTCAAAAAATGACTTTGTGATGCCTATAAAACGTCTTACGTATTTTTTATTCAACAGCGATCTCATCCATCTGGTGGATCGTAATTTATCTTTTATCATTTACTTTACTAGAAACTTACCAATGCTTAATTGCCTCCACAATGATATATCAAGATAAGGCTCTGTAAAGAACAGAATAGATCTCTGATATTTCACCAACTTGCTAAAAGATGGATTACTGATAATTTTTTCGTATGTGAATTCAAGGCTAGAATTAAGTTTTTCAGACTCGAACATCCATATCGAGGTGTGATTTCATTGACCCATCGTGGTAGCAATACTACAACGTTATTTCGCGGCAGACGGGGATTTCCTCCTTGATGGGTTTTAGGCTCCTGGGGTTTGACCTGTTCGGGATTCAATGAGGAAATTACTGATGACGAGGTTTTCGTTGTCGTTGTTGACGGGCGCATCACAAATAAAGTATTTGCACGCATGCCGAAGGCTCGGTTGTCATTTACTGATTTCAAATATGGCGCCGTCGGGGCATACGAATGTCTAAGAAGAATCGAGTGTTTGATGCAGCATTTCGCGGGTGCTGCTCCATGGTGCACAGTTTCACCCGTTACGGGGACAGAATAAAGATGGACTTTTGGTGTTCAAACAGCTGTTTTGACCGAGTGCGAGTTAGGTGGACTAACCGAACAAGCAACTCGGAGGTCGTGACGTGTGCAAATCTGGTCTGTCACTAAATAATGCCATCATCATCACATTGACTGTGAAGGGGTTAGGAACTCGTCCTCGACCGAAAGGTCCAGTAGTCGTGACTCCATCCGTGGAGCCGACTCATCTTCACGCAGGACGAAGTTGTGTAAAAATAAGGTGCTAATCCATTTTGCTTGCTAAGACCTTGTTCGATCAACACCAAATACAAGAACTTCAGTCATCTTCCTTACGCAACGTTTCGTGTTCATGAGGTTCATTTTTATTGTTCGACGTGCATTTACATTGCACATGAGAACGTTCAGGGTCTCAGGGTATTGATTGCTTTTTGTGCGTCTTTTGTAACATCATGATGCATTCCTTCGTAAACCCGTATGCTTCCCAAATCGGTACTTCATCCAATATTTTCACGTTCTTGATTTCTTTCAGTCATTTTGGCCCCTTACGGAATAATGGCTGATCTAGTGGGGCTTGCTCAATCAGAAAAAAGTGAAGAAGAGCTAGTGGAAGAATTCGAAACGTGGTCTAGTTTCTATCCCATTCGGGCGCAATGCGAACAAGTTACAGACATGAATGAGCCCAAACAACCGTTTTGCGTGCGAACTTCACAAGATGCACATGGGATTCGAAACGCGGGCAACCAAAGGTATACCAAAAGCTCAGCGGATAAGCGACCCAGTGTTACTGAGAGTTCAAATGAACCGACACAATCGCGTCCCATTTTTGTTGACGTACTTATCGGTGAGTTTGCAATATGAGTTTCTTACCCCGGGTTTCGTTGCGCTCCAAATGATTGCTTGTTTTGAAATATTTAATGAGGTTTATCTGTTGTTCAAACTAAAGGTGAGGAAGGAAAGTGTTGCAAGAACTGTCGATAACATAAAATCATTTCGATTATTTCCAAAATCACCCGTCTCTTACGCGGGGGAAGCTGACGTACAATAATTTCAAGGAGCTCTGAGTGAATGCTTGATAAACTGCTTTCTTTGTGGTTTAATACTAATAACCTCTTTTCTCGTAAATCAGTAAACTGTTTGGTTCACATCAATTGGTGAGAATTGGTTGGTTTTCGCGTATGGAACCCGCTATTTTCACCAAATAAATGAACCGTATCCAAACGTCTTGCTGCAAAATATTGATGGCTATATATATATCGCAAGTAAATGATAAAAGACCGCTGTCGGCTGATAGTTATACCCTTGATTCAGTAGTTGGTCTGTGTATTGTGGGCAACCATTGAACACAGCGTATAAATACTCTATCGAAGATTTCATGGGACCTTGCTAGAAATAATTATTCACTTAACCTTGATGATAATATCTTTCAACAAGTGAAAACCCAATTTGATGGATGCAGTGGATTGCAGTGATCTGCAAACCGTTGTTCAGGGTGCGGTCGGCGCAAATTGTGATCTAGTTTTCATTTCAGTGGCAGACACCATAGCCAAACTGACCAGTGGCGGATTTTTCAGCTTTCAGCGATCCTTTTCCGCCTTTCTTGGTGTCTGTAGACTATGTAAAATCTGATCGCACAATTTAATTGGCCTTAGTTGTAAAAGTTGCGACAGCTGCACAATATGGTATCGTCTTAGCGAGTCAGATAATTTGATCATGAATTTTTTCATTACGCTACTGTGACATGCAGTATTCGGGTTAAAGTCCATAGTCTCAAAGACCTGCTTTGTAAACCGGCAACTCCGAACCCGTAGTGGCGAATCTCAAGGGCCTATTACTTTAGACAAGGGCGACAACGAAGCTGAATACCTAAGTTGGCTAGCCGTAGTGGGGTTTGAACCAAGCAGACCCCAGAGTCTGCTAGGGATGGCAACGTAAATTGCCTAACCGCCGTTACATATTTTACTTTATGTAATTTCATATTTCAAGTGACCCTCCGAGCAGCTTTGCCTATCGCTACTACCAATGAGAATTTTTTCCGATTGAGAATGTTGATTCTCGTTGCTATCAAAGCTACAAGATTCTTCTATTTACATTTTATGGTCGATCAATTTTCGCAGCCATTCTTCAAGTTCTTTATGAACCGGATCGTCGCGTAGTGTAATTTTTGCATCCGAACGGTTACTGCAGTCATCGATCTTTGCATCACAACCCAGCCAAATTTGTCACTTCTGTCTTATTTTATGCTAAAGTCCAATTTACAGATACACGATTAGTTTCTTTGATCACTTTACTATTTATTGAGTTCACCAGTTAATTCGCGGTGATAGCAGAGGAAACAACTGTGCTCGGAATTCGAACCGGGCCTGCACCTAAAGTGAGCTTCGCAAACCGGGCTCTTGTGGAACTGATGCAGTTGCAGATTAAGTGTATTCATGCTTTTTCGTACCAGAGAACAAGCAGGCTTAGACCGGTGATGCTTTTCAATTTACGAACGCCGAAGGTAGTCTTGGACGATTCTCAGACCTGGGGAGCATGAAAAGACCTAGTTTCAGTTTCTTGCAACCAGTAACCATACATTTTTCTTCCCCGGTTTTGATTGCTGTCTTTTAGTTGTTCATTTGGATAAAATAGCACAATGAGGATAAGATTGCTGAGAGCAGTCAAATAGAAAATAGTGAAATCACATAAGATATGGTTATAAGAATAATGAGTAGATGATCGAGCGCCACTGCAACACAGCCATGTCACTTAGTCTCTAACCACAGGTGACCATCATCTCGGGGTCCCGAGCCAGGGAGCCTAACAGGGCCTAGTCTCCTGGTTGGGGACTTCATACCCTCTTTCCAGGTCTTAGTTTGACCACCTTTGAACTTTTTCCAATCGCTACCTGCCTCCGCGAACATCGCTCGCCGTGACAATCTATTTGGTGACATGTACAACACATGTTCCAACCACTTGTTCCAGTGGACGACCGTGGTTACATAAAACTCTCCGTCTAACCTCAGTATTGCTTGCCTGGTTTCCCCTCCAAACTCACGCAGTGCAACGTAGACAGCAGTGTTCGAACACCGACAACCTATTTTTATCATGTTCCTGTAGTGGCCAAGTCTCTGCACCGCATAGCAATACTGACCTAACTACCGCAACATATAATCGACCCTTGACAGACAATCGGATGTGGCGGCCGCGCTGCAGATGTATCAAGTCGGCAAATGCCAGTTGAACCTTCTGTATGTATGCCGACACTTCATCGGTGACGCATCCACCAGGTGAGATGTAGCTGCCCAAATAACAAAATTTGTCTACTTTCCCAATGAGAGTAAAGTTGGGCCATTTTGAAGGTCCAAAACGCATGCCGAACATGGCTACACTAACACTCCAAATATCCAGAAAAGCTTGCAACTCACCTGGATCTTCACTTAGTAGTACACTGTCGTCTGTATACTTCAAATCAGACAGTCTACCACATGGGAGCAAAACTATGCCGCTATCCTCTAGCGACTACCACGATATTCGTTGATCAAGCGCTTTCTCTCAGTCAAGAGAGATCCCAGTAGAATTCATCCTTCATTTATGGTAAACTGAAACCGGTCGGTGCTCACTCGGATGTGAGGAATAAGCAAGGACGGTTCGTTCTGTAGCTGGTAACCTGTACCGAACCATCGAGACGTGCAGTGCAGTCGGCTACAAACGGAATCCAGTCAAGAAGTGAATAATCGGCCTCGGCGCAATCCCGACACCAGCACCACTGCGAGCGTCGGATGGTGAGTCGCCTGGCACGCAGAGTGAAGCGTGAGAATAAGGTATCATGGAAATCGCCAGTTGTTGATTGAAGTGGGGTCTTGGATGCGTGTTTCGGGGACATAGCATACATCTAAATAGAAAATTTCAAGGGTTCTAGCTAAGACAGCTTTCTGACCGATCGGAGTGTGCGGACACTAAATGTGGCTCAGTGAAAAAGGGATTTTGGTTTCAAGAATCTGTTAGCTTCTGGTTTGTTGACCTTACCGTTTGAATACTGATATCCCGTGGGTGGTGTAAACAGGAGGCAACTAAAATTTAGGAGTGAGAGAAAAAACTGGACAGATGAGGGTTTTCCAAAACTTTGGGGCACAACAGATTTCGCTGGCCTTTGTACAACCGACATACAGCCAGTGTTCACATCGGTCACACTAAAGCGCTCGTGTACGAACCAGCTCTTTTTCGCACAAAACAGAACTATTCTGGTACAGGTGTTTTAACACCAGGCATGACGAAAATCCAGTAATGGAGCGCAAACTCACAAAATGTAGTCCACTTTATCTTTCGTGGAACCGGCTGGTATAGCGCAGTCGATCAAAACTTTCTAAGCTCTTAAGCAACCATGCATTTATCTAGGGATCGGGTGTCTTTCTGTTGCAAAATGTCGCAAAGAATGCATAGATTCGTCATGAACATTATGAGTGTGAATCGAACGAGTTGTGTGGTACGCTTCTTAAAGTATAGACCATGGGATGAAAAGCCAATAAGATGAACCACAAAAGGAAAATTAAATATGACCACACTCCGTTTTTGTAGTTCTTTATTCCATTGCTTCCATGAGTTCATTCCTCTTGACTGCATATTAAATCCTCGTGACTGCGAGGCTTATCTCTACATTCCCCACACTGTACTAAAAGTATCCGATTGGAGACTTGCACCATTTTTAGTTTGCTGTATAAGATGTTGCTGTTTTGGTGGAGTGTCATTATCGATATGCGGCACTTCTGAACAGTTCGTCAGCCGTTATAACGCACAAACACTCGATTTTACGACATTTATTCAGCCATAGCAACGTGACCCTCCCGGGATTTTTGTGTTTTCTCCTAATTGCATGTGGTTGCCGAAATTATTAAACCTCGTAAGCACAAGAAGACGCAGCTTTTTAGAGTTTTGAGTTTTTCGAGACAGCCGGTTGACGTATTTCAAATAGTATCAGGGCATACTCCTGGATATCGATTTATTTGATTAATGCGTCAATAGGCAAGTTTATGTATTACTTGAAGCCAGTTTTGTTTTGGCGGTTGTTTTTTGAAGGATAATTTGTGACACAAACCCTTACTATTTACATTATGCTCATAATATTTTTCACTTTCTGCTATAGTTTCAAACCTCGTGTAGTGTCATAAAGTCGCTTATACCTAGTGTGCATTGTATCCTATCTTACCGAAGCGACTACTTTTGGGCTTTTCCATAGGTGGATTCCGGGTACGTTATCCATTCTGCTATGTGCTACTTCCCGAGCCCATCAATGACCTTAAAATCTGGGACGGTGATAAGTCGTTCACCTGCGACGGTTCTTCGAACCCGCAACCGTCATCGTGCTGTTCGCAATCCGTACGAGTGTCCACTTTACCTGCGTCCAACGAGCCGTCTGTTACTGAATCATCTTTATGGCGATTGAAGAAACGAGAATCTCGTCCAACCTTCCGACCACGATCAGCTGAAGCACTTCAAGATCACTTACTGTTTGGCAATGCTACGTTACATTCGGATCTTTCATTTGATGTACGCCGTATTTTCTTGGCCGAAAGAGTATTGGAGCGATCTTCCCAATGCATTTTGTCATTTACACCACAAAGTTCGAAAGAAATAACCGCAAAATGTCCAATCTTCGCGCGTACTGGAACATTTGATGATGGGAGTTCTTATCTTCGCGAGTCAGAACACGGGAGGTATGATCTATCAGAATCGTATGTATGGAGCGCACAGAATCCCAGTGCCAAATGTGATNGTCCAGAGTAAGTAGTCGTTATATTAGATGTCTCACAGAAGTATTTCAATGATTAATGTGTTCTGCTAATCGATTGTTTTTCTTCACAACAGGATAGGTAGTCTATGGACACGGCCATATCTCATTTTCGCCGATCTTACAATGTTCAGTACTGAAGTTCAACCGATTCGATTCGCATGCTTAGATCTAAATTATCATTGTAGATATCAAAGTTGCTAGTTGGTTTCAAAGGAGAAACTAGATCTTAATTTGATTGCTTTGTCTACTTCTGAAATACTTCCGTTGCTAAAACTCATGATCCTCGATGACTAGAGATTGTTGTTCAACCATTTACGGTGAATTTGTGTCATTGACAGTGAATTTATAATGATTTTTAATCACTTTGAAAAAATTGAACTATGACACCTATAATTCCACATGAGGAACGTCCCAGAGATTTCTTGGTAACCCCGAGTATAATTGTTATGCTGCAGCACACGTTCATAGTTCGCTAAGAATGTAAAATACAGATAGTTATTTAGCTGTTTGAATGTTTCACTTCGATGAATTAACCCATCTATTACCGGTGACACTTTCGCTGGACATGTTTACCTATTCGTGTGTGGGCTTTTGCAGATCCTTTTTGCCAGATTATTAGTGCTTTTACTAAACTGACGAACTTATGATTTGTTTCAGGCGAGGCACATCCAGACGATCCTTGGTTTCTTTCCATCAAAGTGAAAATGTCACCAGACAAACTTTGAGAAATTTGGTTCACGAAATCGACTCGTTTTGTGAACGAACACAAAGCCCTAATACGCCAATTCCAGCATTTTCCATTCCCCACGATCCTTCCATGCCTACTCTGAGCCCACAACAGCCCACTTCGAGTTCCACTTCAACAGCCATTCCTAATGCGGCAGGGAATTGCCAAGATAAATCATCCGGCGAGCAGCAGACCAATTCGGACCATATTTTGCAACCTCTAACTTCCGGGGCTGCTGGCCCATCTGCTGGGATCGCTGCTTCGCCTTCTCTACCATTGATTTCCGCTTCTGGAACAATGGAGTGCAACACACCTAATCCCATTCTGGCGTCTTTACCCACATCAACAGTAAGTTTTGGTTTACACCCGTACACTGCTTTCAATTTTGCACCGTGTTTGCGGCAACGCTAGAATTTAGAATACCCCAATGGTCGCATTTTTGTTCTCTTGTCCCAACCTGTACGAATACGAGTACTGCTACCGTATTTCTTCCTTACTTCATCGCACGGTGCATCGCAGTTAAGCAGATCTCTCAATGAGGATGAGCTGATTCTCCATTGTGCTATCCGGCAGTTGAGTCCCTAGTTCTAAGCAAAGCTAGTCGAGCTTCAGTTCGTTTTTTATTACCCACTTTAGTGTGATGAACAGCAGACGAAGCAAACCCCATAGTCACGAAGACCCGCTGTTCATTGATAGAAACCGGCAACCTAATTCCCGGGATTTGGAGTGGCGAACTACATAAGGCCCCGATAGGTTAGGCGTGGTATTGAACCGGACGACAGCAAAGTTACCTACTACCAAATTTGAGTGATCGTGGCGGGGCTCGAACCTCATTGACAGCAACACTGTGCCACCACCAGTTTTTACAACCATTAACCATGCATTTTCATGCGTCGGTTTTGGTTGCTGTTTTTTGGCTGCCCATTTGGATAAAAGAGCGGAATGAAGATTAGAATGTTAAGAGCAGAGTCAAGAAGGAGATGAAAAAAGTTGGATGAGGGTAGCGAGGTTTAGACCACTTTTTCATATACCAGCTCATCATGCATGGCCTTACGCCATTGTTCACCTAAATGTGGTCTGCAGTTCGCCCCTGTAAACCAGTCCCTCAGGTCGATGTTTAAAGTAGTGAACCACGAGCTAAAATGGAATGTGCAGTACAGGGCCAGGTGGCTTCAGTGGTGTTTGTTTCTGAATTTAGATGGAGGCCCCTACCAAAATAGCTGATATGGGCGAGTGAGAATAACCGTTGCCGTTGAGACCACAATGCATATCAAAGCACAATTGGTGTCTTTGTTCATTGTTGCTTATGTTTTTTTATCTTTCTTGTCTTCTTCAGCTCCCAAATGGCCTTATTTCCGTCGAGCGTCACGGTTCCTCTAGTCCTGCTAACCAAACCATGAAATCTGCACCCCAGTCTTCTCTATCTGTTGTACGGAAATCCATCCCGAATTCATGGCTGACAGAGTTGGCAACACGCGCCAATCGGGTCGTATCTTCTGAAATTTTGAAAAGACCAGCATTGTGTTTGTCATCTGTCGACGCACAGGACTGTGAGCAGACGTGCCTCTCGGATTCCTTGTTCCCTTCCGTTCTAAAACCTTTTTCTCCGCAGGGAAATTTGGAGTTGTCGGAGGATCCACCGCTTGACGAAAAGTATGTTCGCTCATCTTTGGTGTCACGATCAGTTCCTATCCTACCATATGTTGATATCCTATTTGTTGTGTCCAATTTGTCTGGCATTCGTATAGGTGTACTTGCTGTTCCTTTTTTCTCCACTCAAGCTACGTGACAAAGGCCAAACGTGCACGACTTGTGGCCAATGGACCCAACATCAATGATCCATTCTCGTTCAGTCAATACGACAACTACTCACAAGGTATCATGGACCATACCCAAATAACAGACCTTCAGTTTGATCACGGTGAGCTCGGTCATAAACCATTTCCTAACTAAACTTGTAACACCATGCCAACCTTATACCTCTCCTGTCTGTAAGTGCAACTCATCCTTCTAAAAACTTCTGATGAAGCTTTACTGTTAGCCGAAGCAGGATGCCAAATCTTAGGAAGATCAATGATGGTTCAAGTCACACTTCAGGGTCTGGTTTTTGCCTCAGTTGACAATTTGCTAATTATTTACCTTCATCCCCGGCTTTCGTTTACCACTTGAGTAAATATTTCATTGATGCCGTGTACGTGTTTCGTTCTCCTTTTTCTCCCTGCAAAACACTCAATTATCCGCATTCCCAAAGTCTGCTAGAAGTGGTTCGTTTGACCACTGTCTTGTAACGATATGTTGTACGAAGGCAAAAGATCAATCTTCGAAACCGTAATCCAAACAATATGGAAGACCAGCAATTCGCCTGTCTTCGGTCACCAAAGGCATCTTGAATGCTGAGCAGCGAATTTTCAAAATTCATTTCAGTTACCTATTTAAATTGCCCTGATAACTTGAACACGTGCTTCCCATGGTCTACTTCACCAGAACCACTTTCAGAAAAAGAATTTCAATTTATGAAATGTTACAAACTTGTACAGTCTTTCCTTGCAAGCGTGTTTAAAGATGAAGTTTTCAGGAGTACCCCAAGCACGGTTCTCTAAACTTTGGACCGTAGAGATAGCACCTTGCTGGTGTCGTCTACATTGTCAATTTGATTCGAGGAGCGCCTTTCTCTTCGATTCCCTTCCTCCATGGATAAGTCATAGTGAATAATTGACTCGATGGAGCGAATCTATCGGTAAAACTTTGATCGGCACACATTTAAAAAATGATCATTGTTTCTTATATTCTGACCCAGTTGATTGGTCAACATTGTAATTGCTTTGGAAACCATAGAGTGCTCCTAGAATGTTTTTTCAAACATCTTAAACGGTGTGTTATGCGCTTTGCTACACTCCAGAGCAGACTGTTTTTTCAACGCTGGCAGGAATCTGTTCCTATAGTCATCAACATCAGTGATCCGTTGAATGAAAGCCGCAGGTTTGTTTACCTCGGGAGCACGAAAACAACTGACAGACATGATAGATAAAAACAGCAGGTATAGCAAAGCCAAATCGGCGTTTATCAATGACATTTCGGAGTTTTTTACTCTCAGATCGGAAGATAGCCCATTCGCATCAAGGATCCCTGATGGCTTTTAGTATTTACTCATCACTGTCTTCAAGACATTACTCCTTGTTTAGTGGTAACATCATATGAACAAAAAGGAGGCTCAGTGACATGTACTGTGCATAAAGCGTTCCTCTTCAGCCAAAAATCATAGCTCTATATCGTCTCTGATGGCCTAAACGTGTACTGCACATGCATGCCCACCGGTAGGTGTGACGATCACGGCGGCCGCTGGGGATTGCTGGAGTTGGTGTCGTTTAGGCAGTCCATTATTTAGCGTACCGGTGTGTAAAAGCTAACAACGGTGTTGACCTCTTCGGGTCTTTTTTCCTGACATACGGGTGCCTGAAGGGTTGTAAATGTTGTTGGCTAGTAACTTAAGATATTGCTGAGTTTCCAAACCAAATAATGGGTTGAAGCACATTAACTTTCAGTTTCCTTCACTTAATACATATTCTCTTTTTGAAATGTTCTGTATAAAAATGGAGAGAGAGCATTCTGATCATCACATTGGATATATACATCCTAATAAGCAGTAAGTAAATGACTTAAAATTTCTCTGGAGGCACATGACCGGTTTCGCGGTACTTACCGCTAGTCAGGCATGCATATCTGATCATCTTCGTCACTTCATTACTTCATATACTTGCACCCAGACAACTCCGGGTAGATTTGTGGAAGAGCTGTCCACACAAATTTACCCGGGGTTGCAGGTGAGGTTACTGTGACAAATAGTATATATATGAATATATTGAAGTTTTCCATCCCTAATAATAATTAGGACTATTTTTTAATATTTACTCATGTAAACATGTACAAACCGTTGTAGTGACATTTCAAGTTCTCACTATCTATCAATTTCCCTGCTCTGTTCCTAGTTCCCGTGACACCTGATACGCCCCTTGATGCCACGGATTTGTGTGACGATTTCGAAAGCGGTAATAGTGCCGGTGATCTAATGCCTTTCTCAAGCTCGTCCATGACAAGTGTCGCCAATTTAAACAATAACAGTATTTTAGGAAGAACCTTGGTTTTATTGCCGCCGGTACGTTCATACGTGCGATTTCAATGTGCGTTTCTTTTATCTTTATATAGATTTGATTTCAGCTCAACAGATTTTTTTTAAGATAGTCATCTTAGTAATCGACGCATTTAAAACCATAGGCGGGAATCTCAATAATGAAAAATGCATCTAGTATTTTTGAATACCCATGGGCTTTCACAGCCTGATTGAAGTTACATTTCCATTCTGACTTACTGAAGGTCTCAGCCGTAAAGTAGAACTGATCATACGGTGGCGCAGTATACGCGACTTTTCAACTTCAGTGACACGTCACGTCGCCGCCACAGGTGTTTTAGTCCTGCGTACGCTGCTTGAGCCTTGGAAATGCAGGCGGTTATCTCTCTTAATGAGCTACCGTCGTTGGTCATGCAGCTACCTGAGTAGGAGAAGCAGTCGACTTCAGCTAATTCCTGACCGTCTAGTTTCAGAACAGAACTCGGCAACACCCAGTCTTGCACTTTGAAGGTGCAAAGCACATACCGAACGGAGCGACAGAACATGCTAATCTGTCAAGCGATCTTTGCGCATCTTCCATACATTCGAACAAGTCAGTGTACTCCAAATCGTACAGCTTTTCTCCAGCTGCTCATTCAATACCTACATTTTGGAGACCACTTAGTGTTCTCCGGTATTTCGTCTATGACGAAAATTGAACAGGAATGGCGAAAGGGAGCACCCTTGACGAATACCTTTTAGTTACAAACGACCTGTTCAGGTCGCCGTAGACCTTTACGCTACCAGAGGTACGTGAGAAGAGTGAACTCAGTATGTTCACATACTTCTGCGGCATTCCTTTGCGAAGAAGCGAAACCATAAGGGATTCGCGATCAACTGAGTCGAAGACTCCCTTTAGGTCGAGGAACACGACAACCGTTGGTCGTCGGTGCGCATGGCGTAACTCGAGGACTTGACGCAGGATGAAGATTTGGTCGATACGACCGCGACCTTGTCGAAATCCTGCTTGTTGTTCACAGATGTTTGTCTCCCGAACCGGCGTCAGACGTCTAAGTATGATCGAGGTTAGTAACTTCGTGACGATTGGGATCAAACTTATTCCACAGTGGTTTGCACAGTCGTTGCGAGATCCCTTCTTAATAATTGGAACGATCAGTGAATCGCTCCGCGACGATGGAATACGCTCGTGTGACCAGATGTCACGTATTAGATCAGTAACGGAGTCTACAAGGCCATCGCCCCCTCCCCATTTTGAAAAGAGTGAGAGGAAGCGCGTCCGGCCCTGCTGCTTTTCCTTTCTTCAGGGCTTGGGTGCAAGAACGAACTTCTGCAGTAGGAGGTTCAGATGACACTGTCCACGGATCCTCAGCTACACCGGAGGAGATAGCCTGGTTAGCGCCTGGCCAGCTGAACTGCTTGTTTAAGTACCGCCCACCGGTCAAGCCGCTGCTCCCTATTGTGAATAACCTGTCCACTTTTGTCGCAGATTATTTCACCAACTGTGGTTCGCCGACCTCCCGTATTGCGTATCAGTTGGAACAGTCTGACTTCCCTGATGCAGCTGCTACTTTCATTTCATTTGCTATCGTTGCCCACCAGTTCTCACGGTCTTTCTGTAGGCTCTTCGTGAGTTGACTTTGCAGACGCCACCTAACCCTGCCTTGATCCCGGGTGGTTGGGATTTGCCGCTTTTTCTCCATCAGTGCTACTGAGTCATCAGATATCCAATGCCTTGCGCGGGTTCCCGCTTCCGATCCACAAGCAACGTTCGCTGCTTAGTGCATCGCTCGGCTAATCTGATCCCATTGTTCATTTACACTACCGCCCCGCAGTGCGTTTAGCTCTTTTCCTAATTCTGATTCAAAACGGGCACGAACGTCTGAGTCAGATAAACGATGATCTGCCAATCGAGTTTGGTGGGATTTTCTGCCACCAAGGAGTTGAANGTGAACTGCATCAAAACTAACGCATGATCAGATTCAACGCAGTTTCAGTTTGTACAACCATTAACCATGCACTATCCCTTCACCGGTTTTGGTTGCAGTCTTTTGACTGCCCATGTGGATGGACATGAGGAGAAAGACAAGAAAGACTGAAGTGGATTCGAATTGAAAATTTAGATTTTCACTGCACTAATTTTGCAGAGAAATTGACAAGATGCTCAGACGCCACTGTTTACGATATCACTGAGTGTCTCTAACTATCGGGTATGATCATCCCGAGGTCCCCATCCAGGGAGTCTAACGGGACCTATGTGGCCCAGACTCCTGGTTAGGGTTTTCATGCCCTTCATGCCAGGTCTTAGGTTGACCACCCTTCCACCCACTACCTGCCTTGGCGAACATCGCTCACCGTAGCAACCTGTTTGGTGACTTGCCTAACATGCCTCAACCAACGTAATCTATGGAGATCGACCACTTGCTCCAGTCGGCGACCGCATTCACCTAAAACTGCGCTTAAGCTCAGCATTGCTCGTCCGGCTGCCCCACCAGATTCGCGCAATGCCGCGTAGACAGCAGTGTTCGAACACACACTTGCGATTGTCTTAAGGGACAAACAATGGAATCCCAGAGAATAGTCAACAGTGATAATGATCAAATAACACTACATGATGGGGGTAATTGTTAATCGATGCATAAGGCCGTGGGCACAACCGATGGGAAAAGATTAGTGAACAGTTTCTTAGTAGAACGACTAGTATGCTGCTTTAGGTAGGTCGAGTTTCGCTTCATCGCGGATCGAGTCCACTGGCTCCGGGAGCTCTCAAACTCAAACTCAATATGAAAGCATCGAAAAAAATCATCCTACGGCATTTGTGACGTCAGTTGTCATTTTGTGAAAATCTCCCTGCATACACCATTTATCCCTCGGGTAATAATCAATGCAAAAACCACATGTAAATAAAACTATTAATTTAGGAGCTCGCTGCACACCTTGAAAAATTCTTGAATATTGGAGGAAGCATCATCACGGGTCGAAAACCGCATCACTCACTCGCGCTTGAGAAATAGAGCTGTAGTTCACTTTTATTGTTTGTTGACTGTGTGATGTGATTTGTTTGTTACGAGAGTTGTGTGTTTCTATCATGACTACGTCAAATAAAGCCTGTATTACGACAGTAGCAATTCAATCACACAATGCGGGCATTATGTTCGGAAGTGTTTGTTCAAATTTGTAAACATTTTTCGTCACTCTAGCTAAGTGCGCTACGTAACCAGTTTATTGTCACTGTCCCTTCCCGATAAATATCAGCTTCAGTGTCTACCTCGTCTGTGTGTTGATAGAGCCGCTTTCTGCCTATCTACCTTCATGCATGCTGCATATAAGTGCAGCCATTGTGTAGTGACAGTTCGTGAAGTGATCCGTACGTTTGCTCGTGCTTGATTCATTGTTCCCGTCGGATGTGCGATACCGAGTCGTTCCCCAAATATCAAAACCGTTATCAAAATACACGTAACCGTTTGTTTCATGCATGTTTTTTGCCAAAGGCAGTAGTCTCAAACTTCTTCAGTGTTCTAAAATTCGTACGGTACCAGGACCAATTTTTCAATGTATCCAATTTCGGGATGACTCACTCAGACCGTTTCTCTTGTACACTCCGGCCACAAACGCCGATTAGTTTTCTTTCGGAGTTCATTAGAGTTTAGATGCTTCGGAACAACTGTGTCTCCAGCAAGATCGTGATTTCTTGGTAAGTAGATGCTATCATTCACTCATCTGCTAGCTTAACTGTCATTTTACTTCATTGTAAGGAGTATGCATTACGTACCGATGTACACATCGAAAATCGAAGTGTATTTCGTTCACTCAAAACTGTCGTATTCACGAGATTCAAATAGTTCTGCACACCTTCAGAAGCGTCTGTTATCCACATTTATCCATACTAACTGCATGATGCGACTAGCTTTATCAATTGCTTACTTTGGATATTTTCTCTTTCAGAAAGGTGTAAGCCTTGCTAGCAGCACTGGATCGGGACACATTGGACCAGCCGAATTAGCCCTGATGCTTCCTACTCCGCCATCTCACGACGCTCCTCAACCGAGTCCGGTAGATGGTGTCGTTACCATCTCTGCCTCTACCCCCGCATCCGGACCCAAAGGTTCAATTGTTAAAACAGACTCACCCGTGGGTCATCATTTTGAATCATCCGTTCCATGTACTACGGACCAGTCTGCAAATACCGGACATATACCGTACTCTTGGTCACAGTCTCATCTTCAAGCGAATCAGACTTTATTATGTCTTGCCAAACAACCTTGTGCTTTCAGCTTTAATTTTTCAGCTCTTGATCCGGATCAGGTGGGTTTTATTTTTAAGCGATATGATGCGTCCCTTTATCTTTGCTGTTAACAATTTCTGATTAGCGTAGGCCGATAAATTCACTCTGATTCTTTGTTGTTCCATGATGTGAGTAGAATTTATGGTCAGGGCCCCGGAGTAGAAAAGCACATGAATGAAATGAATGCGGTATCAAACCAGGCGCAAGCAAAGTTGCTCTTTATGTTTGAAATACTCCGCTTCATATCTTGATCATTTCCTTCCCATTTGCTTCGAAAGTAGAGTTCGAATGTGATAATCAGCTGTTTTTGTGAATATTGTGTCCCTTCAGGGGTATATGGTTTTCTGTGTTGCATATGGTGAACCACATTGTCACCTGTGACGTCAACGCGGCTCTCTCCAGTAGACTAGCTGACACGAACATTTCGCCGCTGCTTCAGCATGCGACTAACGTCTACTGTTCAAACGTTTTGTTTGCAACATTGTGTTCTGGTCCAGAGTGTGCCAAATATTGACACTTTCGATGGGATTCGAACCCACGCATGGACGTTCTTCAATATCTTGTCTACGACGAAAGTGGGCAGGACAGGTGAAATAATGCACCCTTAAGGAATCCCACTGCTCGTCCAGAATGCGTTGCTTAACTCGCCATAGACCCTTACTGTACCTCATTCAAGTGCAGTGACTTCCGTTGATTCTCTTACATAGAAACAAGGCAAATTGAGCTTCACGGTCAGTTGTGTCAAACCCAACTTTTAGTTCAAGGAACTTGACCACTGTTGGTTGATGGAAATGAGTCACGCAAAGCGAATACAATTCTACTAGCAAACCATTGACCTTCACCTTAAGGGTGTCTTGAACTCGATACTCTGAATTTCAAATCATTGTTATCTAACTCATGAACGCAAACAGAACCCTAGTTATTTGTTTTTTATTGTCTCGTTTCTAAACTTTCTAGCTAGGAGTGTCATACTTCATTTTGGCACCGAATAGTGTTTGAAATCACGCGACCATAGGCATGCTTGATAATCGTGCAACTGGGTCTTTCATCATTAATCATCCTTCATGAATCTGATTCAAGGACAGTATCATGTCGACAGGTGTACTACCTTGGCTTTTAGTAACCATCTGATTTTTTCTTGAAATAGTGCAATGAACCAACCGTTAATTCTTTAGCTAGGTTGTCGGGGTCGCAGCTTAGATGTTTAGTTCGCTTTAGTACAGGTTTCAACCTAGCATTTGCCTTTTATTTCTCAATGGCCCTTTGTTTTGTTTAAACCATCCTCACTTATGCATTTATTTGCATTACTTTCCAGGATTGGTCTTTCTCTTATCCTTGTGTGGCATATCAAGGTATGAGCAACAATTCCAATAGACAAGAAATGGATTTGAGTGCATTTAAAAAAACGCTTCCACATTTGTCGTTCGCGTTCGATCATCGTATATTGAGCACTACCCCCAAGTCGATGTCATCGGATTCAGTAACTGTTCCGGTTTCACTACTAAGTCCCGAACAGAGCAATACAATCAGCTGCACCGTTCCTGGCCAGCGACCCACTGGTTTATTGTCTCCAATGGTCGGCTGCGGTCCGACTCCACAACCCACTCACCGTGAGGGTTGTTTGACTGAGCAGAAAGTTCCCTCTCCTTCCCAAACGAGCTGGCCTCCAACTAACACGGTCCTCTCCAAGGCAGTCAGTCTTCCGTGTGTGTCCGACAGCGATGCTGTCGCTAGCTCTTCGCCAAATCGCGAAGAACTTGCTGAGCGTCTCCTTGGTGTCACAGAAGCTGATGGCCTTTTGGTAAACATAATGCTCTCAGATTCCATGCTGAATTTGTTCAAGGATCATAATTTTGACTCGTGTAACATATGCGAGTGCACTTCCTCTGTTCTGGGTTCCGAAATTGATGTTTACCTGTGTAACCCAACGTCGACTTCAAATGGCTCTAACTCCAAAGCTCCGCGAACGTCCACTAGTGGTATGGGAAGCACAGGCGGCGCCGGTTCTGTGAATGCATTCGGAACACATGATCTAGTTGGCGCATCTGGGTTCGGTTTCACTCGCGATTGCAAGTGTGGTTTTAGTGCAGTGATGAATCAGAAGTTCGTGGTGAACGGCAATCTATTCTTTGAAGATGAGATAGAAGTGACAAATTTATCAGTCCGAACGGAGCGAGATTCAGTGCGTTCCAACTACTCCGTTGTTCCCACCTATCGCCAGTCACCTGGCTGGTGGAACTTTGCTTCTGCACAAACTCCTTTACCTCTCCTGCAAGAGATATTCCGCAGCGTGCATGATGAATTTGCAGTTCGGCATCTATCAGACTATCTCCGTCGCTGTAACTTGCCATCTCCGTTTACTGTGGTAAAGGAAAATATGCTGGAATACGATGGTGAGTATGCGTCATTAAATATGCATCAACGCCCCTTTTTACTCCTGCATGAGCCCCTGTTTTCAATGGGACTTTTATCCGTTATACAATCATCATCCAGTGTTTCTAACATCAAGTTTATGAAGCAAAGTAATTACGATAAATTCCAGTACTGAACAATCGTATGATACTCGATCATCTAAAATGACTCGCTGCTCGTGAAGTTATTCACCACTCTTATTTCTTAATCACAGTCAGTCAAACTGTTCGCGTTAAATATCGAGTGTACTATGCTTTTAACGATCCTTTCCAGATGCTTGCGCTTTGGTATCGGCTGCCCTCGAGGAAGCTAGTTCAGTACGGGGGCAAACTACGGTCGACTCGGCGGAGCGCCGCATATTAATCCATCCGTCCTACATGCTCAAAGGGCAGTCTCGGATCCCAGAGAACCACAACGATCAAATTCGGTTGCTTACTGTGAGTTTCTGCCGAGTTTTTCTCGCATATATATGTATATATATATATATATTGGATAGCGTGCTAATTATATCGTTTTGCTATCATTATAGACAATGCGGCCCTGGTTGCAAGAGGCCATATCCTCCACTCGTTTACTGGAATCAAATTACACTGTTGATGGTCCTTTAACGTGGAAGGCATTCCACCAGTTGGCTGGTCGTGGAACGGATGAAACTTGTAAACCTCAGCCGGTCCCTCAAATCCGTGTGTGTAGTTCTGATAAGGAACACCTCTTGATATCTCCATTTGCGCTCCGGGATTGGGTGAGTTTATGATTGTGAGCTATCATTTTCGAGGATAAATATTCGTTCTGAGCCAGTGTGTCCGTGTTTCACATTGTCGACCGATGGAGAATGATAATTGCTTCTTGACTGGGATCGTAAATAAGCCCGAAAGCTCATTGGTTCACCGTTAGACACTACCTTGAATTATTTTTAAATGTTATATATCCAACCGTGTTTGACAATGAATTCATCAAAATGGAAGATGTAGTCACCCACGCGCCATTATTATTCTCCTGATGTGCATAAGGACTCTGAACCCTGTAACTTACTTCCAGTTATTTTGAAATCTCTGCTTCATATTTCGTTTGATCAGACTATTACCTTGAAGTAGAAGAGACATTAGGCCTGTTGAAAAGGATGATGCTTATGTTGTGGAAACGACAGTTTACTTGGACCATAGGTCTCAATTCTCTTTCCCTTAAGACTGGCTACCACACAACAATGTGGTCATGAAGATCGGACTGGTTTTGTACCGTACGTACTCTACGTCTGATGTGTCTTCACCGCTTCAGTAATTGCAATGTTATCGTGTGGCTTATTTGACGTACCGGAATAAATAAAGCTACCTGTATCTTTTTGATCTGAGAGTGGCTATCGATCTATAACTATGCTATTGGTCCATGGGTGCTTTCGGAAGGTTCATCAGGCTTTATGATCTCTGTTTATATTGAACATCCGATGAGGTGTCTATGCTTATCTTTCACCAGAGTCATCACATCGTCTTACTTATGTTCGCCGTGTAGTAAAATGCAATGAAGTAAACTTCACCTTTCATTACCAAGCCCACTATCTACGTTGTAAATCCGGATATGTAAAGTTGATGTGGAGTGAACCCATCTGCTGGGTCAAAAACCGGTGTATAAATACTATCAATGTTCGGTATTCAGTTTAACTGTACGTAAATCGTTTTAAACAGTCTGACCTGCCAGTAGATCCCCTGCTGTCGGGTCACCGATATTTCTATTATAGTTCGCAGCAAACCACTTACGGATTACAGCACGAATGATCTGGAACACCTAATTTGCCTCATCAGGCAGCTCTTCACACCTCATACCGCGTCATTTACTGACTATAATTTCTTCCTATCTCGATCAGTAACAGACTGAACCGCGGAGTGGTGGTCGATTGCTAGACACGCACAACGTGCCTACCAACCAGCGCGTGAACTTGTGTCGACGAGTTTTTGGCCGAAGACTACGAAACCTTGATTCAATTTATTTTCTGACAGTCCAGTCGAATTTCGTGTTTTATCGGATTCTCGAATTGGTAACAACAGTGACCTCAGTATTAATGTTTATCCAAACTCGAGCGAACAACGATATTTTTCAACCTCGTTCGTGTTATTCTTTGTTGTTTTTACCACTTCTTACTAATCCTTTGACCATTATATCATTCTCTGGACGCCCATCTGAGCAGGACCGATTATCTCTGGCACCGTTGTCACGTCCTAAGCAATTGTTTTACGCGGTCGTGATCCCGTTGGAGTTGGAGGAGACGAACGAAAATGACCATAAATTCAACTTGGCGATTCCGGATCAGAAAGACAACGTTTCCGGCAGTACAGGACATTTGCATTCCGAAGCGAATGTTCGAGAGGCCGTTACAAAAACCGAAGGAAAGAAGCGGATCACTAGTTGTTTGTCACGTTTCTTCCTCGAACTATCACACACATACGAAAATTGTAAGCTGGGACATCACGTGCCCTTCCATAAACCGAACATGAACCGCCCGGAAACCGCGTTCATTCCAGTTTATCCCCGTGAGGGTGAGTACTTTCCTGTGAATTCATCTGATACACGTTCGCTGCTACTTTGTGGACCAGTAAGAAAATGTGAAATCAATGTTATAGTTTCTTCGTTTCGTTTGGAACAATACTGTCATTTTCGAGGAGTTCAGTGAATGCACTGCATTTTTCCATTTGTGATTGTGGGATATTTTCCATCGTAATATATTGTTACTTTTTGGCTAGCTTGGTTTTTGCTGTCGTTTGACAGGAATGCTCTGCGCAACTCACTCGCTTTTATATATTTTTCATATTGTTTACCCACACACGTGTATCAGGGGCCGTTCGGCTCACAGCCTTTCTTCATGATCATACACAGTCGGGCGCTCCGTGACAATACTGAAGTTTATGAGAGTTCTCAGATATTGACCACTTAGTGGTACTCCAAGTTCTGGATTGCGCCACTATCCCTGATTTATTTCCATGATACTCTCTGGGTAGTAGTGTATTATCAATAAACTTATTTATTAGGAGCTCAATTTTCGGCGCAATTACCTTCGTTTTTTGACTTTTCATCACCAAGGGACAAATCGTCAGTGCAAACCTATTCTTGCTCTAACGAGGTCACAGATATTGTCACCATTTATTAGTTGATAGATGCCCACTTGATCACTGTCATTTCCTTCCGCTGCTTGAATGCAAATCAATGTTCTCTGTTCATGGGTGGTTTAAGCAATGGAATCAAATCAGTGTAATCCGATATTGGTTTATTATTCTTTTCGTTTACGATTAAGTCTTCTGATGATTTTGATTTCTCTATAGGTTGTCCCTTCAGTTCATTATTTCCTACACTATGTTTGTTTCGATCTTTGGATCTCATTGAAAAAATGCTATTGTCCGAGTTGCATTAGGTCGGATTCGTCTCGATTTTGACAACCCTAATGTTATTTCCCAATCCTTGCAGACGAATCCGTTGTTTGTGACTCTACTCGGAACTCAGTTATTCCGGTGGACTTATTTCGCACCTTGGTCCATCAGTTACAAGGCCAATACTGCAGTCCCGAAGTATTGCTAACCAAGTTGCAGAATTACATAACAGCTGCCGCCAGCTGCACTCTGAATGTTCTCAGAGAACGGGGTGTTAATGTCACACCAGATAACTCGTCACATCAGGTGACTGTTGCTTGCCCTCTCCAGCCGACGGAACTTTTCCCCAAATCAGCCACTCACTGGACCGGCAAAAGAGAGGAAATCAAGCGAGAGGTAGACAAAGTGACTTCGGACTCAAAAACAAAAGTTCGGTTCGATCGTCAACGGACAGGATCTACCCGAGGTCATTCTTCCATCAGTCCTTGCAACGGCCAAGGCTCGATGACCACATCTTTAGATACGTCTTCTTGGAATAAAACAAGTGACGCATATCTTGTTATCTACCTGGTGAACCCTTTCTCTCAAGTAAGTCTTCCCCACTTCATAGCATATTCGAAGTGTTCTTTGCTCACTATCACAGGCTTATTTAGAGACACTGAGTGTTGTGACTGAATGTCGCAAGTAGTTGCACTCGTGCATCTCAATTTCTTCGCAACTTAAATCTGTCGGAATGCTCCATTTTCTCTTCGACTCTATTTTCAAATTTCCATGGGTCATGGTTGTATAAACTGAAACTGCCGCAAATAATGTATCAGACAGTGAAGCAGAATTAGAAACAGTAAATCGTAATATACCGTGAAGTAAAGCAGTGTGTACATTTTTCATTACTGAATCGTTGATATCGTTTGTGGGTTGGGCGGAAATGGTTGGGTTATTTAGAATGTTCTCATCGGTTCACTCTAGTTCTTGAAATGCCGTGTTTGAACTCCACCTTTTCTAGTCGTGTTGTCTTCCGGGTCGATGCCTAACCACCCAGTACGTGGCAAGGCACAGCTAATTCCAATTCATGACAACATTTGATCATGATATTTACCCTTTCTTTGGGATGGAAAAAATACAAAGACGTGTTAAGCATTTTGAAAAACTCACCGCCGTCAGTTCTGGGTCGTTTTTTCTTTTTACACTGCCTAGTTTGAACAAATCACTGTCGGGCGATAGTGATGACCGTAATTCTGTAGTCTATCGGACATTGCTTCTTACTATTTTGAACAGATAACGGCTCATTGCACCCGATGCTAATGTTCGTTACGTTGTCTGATAACCTGCCGTTTTACGACCCTGAAAACAACTTACTTTTGTTTTATTCACTAGATCTGTGATATGAGCAAAGACTTGTGTNGCGCAAGACATCCTATCGTCACTGCCGTCTTCTTGGCGTCCACGTGTAACTATAAAATTATTACCCTTGGATCACGTGACCACTGATTATCTACCCCATTTACGTTCAATGGCATTGGCCATATACTCCTCGGTGAACCGCTTCATTGAACCCACTCTGCTCAATGCTAACCGTACGCTGACAGGCATAGGGCCTGCTGCCGAGAAAGAGTTAATTTCCAACGAAAAAGAGGTATGTTGATCATAATTTTCAGTTAACAGTAGTTCTGAACGATTTTCTGGCTTAGTTTATAACAGAAATGTGCTTAATAACCCCTTGCTCACATTTCTCCCCGCACAGGGTTTTCACAAGCGGTCCATCTACGCACCGGCTTACACACTTGTTGGACCTCAGGATTCGTTGGCTCATGCTGATGTACCTCCGGACTCGGTCGAACGTTCCTCTGTGCTGTTTGTTGCCTACTGCCTCTCTCAGGATCAACAATGGCTTTTGGCCAGCTTCACAGATGAACAAGGCAGCTTGCTTGATCAAACCTTTATCAATATTTCTGTGCCGTCCAGTTATTTCACAGATTTAGAGCTGCACAAATCCCAATGGTCCAATCACGACCGGCATTATCCTAGTCCACGCCGAATCGGTTTGGCCCTTTTGTGGGATTATATGATTAATCTTCTCAGTCGAACGTCAAATCCTTGGCGAGTCGTGATTGGTCGAATAGGAAGGTTAGGCCACGGTGAGCTGAAAGGTAAGATAATTCAAATCTAATGACGACTAACCCCAGTATGATAATTATATTCGGTTCACGGCAATCAGCTCAAGTCGTGGATTTCTGTTATCACCATCAGTGAGACAGTTTGCCATCATCGGTTCCAGCAATACCTTTTGGAGGCGTTAATTTTTGGGCCTAACCAAGTTGTTTTTACTAGACTAAGATGTGGGTTCTATAGGATGCAATATAACAGTGACGGAAGATATTGATTGGCACATGTGCTGCTCGCAGTCCCCTTTGCGTTGTTCTTTTGAAGTCAGGCTCTGTATCCTATTTTGCAGGCATTCTCGTTTTTTTAATATCTCATTCAGGCCACCTTAGTCTGCAAGGATAAAGTATTTGGCTATTGTCTGAATTGTTTGTATTCGTCTGAGTTAGCGGACTGCAATAACAGGTTCATTTTTCATCATCGATTCATCCGACTACTTGCATTCGCATTTATATTTGCCAATAATCAGCTTCTTCATCATCCGGTTCAATGACGTACCTATACTGACAGGGTCCTAAGTAGTTCGCAAACCTCCTTCGTTTGTCTATTTCTCCTTGCTTACAAATTAAACGAGGTGTCTCGTGTTTCTGCCATTGAGGGGATGTCACTCAATTTAACTTGTAAGGTAAGTCCATTAGCAGCTATTGAATTGGTGAAGCCTCTTCTTCACTCGGCCGCATTCGGTGTCAGTACGCACTGTACCAGTTCGGCCACCAAGCTGCTTGAAATAGAACCCTTGAAACTCAGTTTAGGATTATGTCAGTGGTTTAGTCGTTGTCACAGGCGTGCTTTAGACCCTATGGTCCGAGGTTCGAGCCCCGCCACTCAATTTTGATGGTAAGCAGCTTTGCTGTCGTCCGGTTCAGTACCACACTTAACCTATCGAAGCCTTATGTGGTTCGCCACTCCAAGTCCCGGGGTTTGGGTTCCCTGCTTCCATCACTGAACAGCGGGTCGTCGTGATAATGGGATTCCACCCCGTCTGCTGCTCACCACACTAACGCGTGTAATAAAAAGATACGCGTCGTTCTTCACATCCAACTTCATGTTGCACTGCATGTATTAATGATGTACCTGTGCTTCTTGATTGTTTCCCAGTCTGAACTCAAATATGTGCACTAGGGTTTGATGGTGCATTGCGGGTCAATGACAACCAAACAGAGCACTGCTTGTTCATTCTGCCCGTGTGTGCGATGACTGATTGCAGTTCAACTAAATGGAAGCGTGACTTCTATCACTTTATAGATGTTCAACCTTAGTTGTACATTTTCCGACAATTATGCACAATATATGGTATTATTTTACCTTCATCCTACGAACTGCGCTATTTTATAGGATGGAACGGGCTTCTGGGTCGCAAGAGTCTTCAAGATGTTAACAAGTTTTTCCGCGAGCAGTGTGCAGCTTGCAGTGCATCCGCTACTATTCCAGCCTCATTGTCCGGCAACGGAACTCGTGCAACACTCAATCTGGTTAATAGTTCAAGTGGTGCAAATAGCTGCACGCATGAATTACCTTGTCTAGTCAGTGCCTGTTTGGTCTCCCTAGAGCCACAGAGCACTTTCCGTGTTTACCCTGGTGTCGGGGTCGGATCCAGTGAGTCATGGGGTGGAGGAGGGATCGGTGGTGGAGGTGGAGGTGGCGGTTCTGGAAGTGGCGGCGGCGGTGCTACTGGTGGGGGAGGCGGTAGCGGTGGTCCTGGAGGAGCATTTTGCGGTGTCTCACCATCACCTTTCATGACTCGAACGATGATGATGGTTGGAAACAGCACGAGCGCCAGTGATATCCCTACTACGACGCACATCCTTGTTTTCCCTACGAGTACCTCAGCCAGTGGACATTCTGTAAGTCCTTGTTGATTAATTTTCCTTTTTCTACTTGAAGGTCAACAACCAGTGTTCTGATATCGTGTTTTTCTAGCTGTGGCAAGTATCCGATCATGCTTAAAAAACAAACAAACTTGTTAGGTGCATTCCTTTTCATTCTTCAGGTCTCACCGCGGAGCCGAAACTGGGCTTGATTCTATGCTAAACGGTAATGACATCAGTCGCATTAAGAAATCCGATTAGAGGATGAGGGTTAAATCCAATTAAAATGAAATCGCTGGTAAATGCATAAATGTGAGAGGTCGAAGATTTCATTGCTTACTATTCTCAGGGATCCTCGTCTACCTTGACCAGCAACGTCGCTCCCGTTGCAGCCATCGAAGTCTGTTCAATATGATGAAGAACAATCTACTACAAGATGCTTCTCGCTCATACCATTAGTGCTTATGTTTTCAGTTTTTCAGTTTGAACAACCATTAACCATGCACTTTCGTGCGCCGGTTTTGGTTGCTGCCCATTGGGATGAAGAATAGGAGAAGAAAGGAAATTTGAAAGTGGATTCGAAAGGAAAATGGAGAAGTTCAGTGGACTAAGGTTGGGAAGAAATTGAGGAGATGCACGAACGCCACTGTTTACGACACCCAGCCATATCGCTCAGTGTCTCTAACCGTCGGTTACGGTCATCCCGAGGTCCCCAGCCAGGGAGCCTAACAGGACCTATGTGACCCAGTTTCCTGGCTAGGGTTTTCATACCCTCGTGCCAGGTCTTAACTTGACTACCCTTGGCTTTTTTCCACTCTGTATTTTCTTCGGCGAACATCGCTCGCCGTTAAATACGGTCGCCCATTGGAGCAAGTGCTTATGTTATGTGCATAGCCTAACGCTTCTCGGTTAGTACTAACATCTACCTAGATCCGTAGGTACGATTCAATACAGGGTACACAACCTATTGAATTCATGGACATTCAAGCGGTTCCTTTAATTCGTCTTACTAGGTCATAGACCCACCATTTCTATTCTCCTCGATCTGAAAGCCGCTTTCGGTCCAGTCGAACCCTCCATACTCTGACGCTACCTCACCCTGAAGGATGTGTCCCAGTTTATTTTAATTTTGCCATCTCTTTGTGCCAATATCCAAAGCCGAGCTCAAGCTCACGGCACCTTTTCGCCCGAGTTCACGTAAAGTGGTGTTCGACAGGATTACCGTCTCTCTCTCTCTCTCTCTCTCTCTCTCTCTCTCTCTCCGTTCCTGTTCAACTTATTCGTCGAATTCATGCCGGAAGCAACTCTGCCCTCGTGCTCCCAGGTGCATCTGGAGTATACAGACAACATTCCTTATTTTCCTCGTATCTCGGGTAATCGCACGCAAATTTTGACCATCCTGGAGAGATAAATATACCCTGCGTTTTGCCATTGCTTGAGTTCCTGTTTGCACGAAATCTCTCACGCGCAATTTTTCAATCAGCGATGAAAGCTTACTATCAAAAAGCATACTGCTTATCTAGACTAGAGTGGATACAACTGGCTAATGATATACGAGAGGTGTTTATTCAATTTAGCTCACCGTGTCTTGGTTGCACTACTTTCCTGAACGTTAACAGGTAGTAATGCTTCCAGTAATATTGTGTACTTGATCAGATCAGATTTCGCGTTTTGTGATGCTATTTCAGAACCATGTATTTGATGCATCTTGTTGTTCGGCTTCATATTGGGAGCATTTTTAGCTTGCTTTATAATGTCATTAACTGAAGCTATAAACCTGTGATGTCAATTTGGATCACCTACTGCAGTTAAGTCCCGTGTACAATTAAATGTCGAGATCAGACTGCTCTGATACTTAAACGCAATTGTTGGCTAAGTTGTTCAATAGAATTCCCCTTTTTTGTCTTCATACGCGCGTGCCTTCCGCACCTGAGAGCAGCTTTCGTAACATCCGTGGCATGTGTTCTCCATCTGCTTATGTTGGGCCAAAAAGAACTCCGATGTAGCCGCGATAAAGTACTAAGCAATGCTGTTCATTTTCAAAAGGTTTGTCATCAAGTTTAACACCGTTGCAAATGTATCATTTTTTGATTAAATTTTGTTCCGAGTTCAGACAATAATGTTGGGGCACCAAGTATATTGAAAGGTTAATTTCAAAACAATTTCTTCTACAGAACAGTGGATTTTATTGTTAGAGTTGTCCAATTTTCGGTCTCTTATAGTAACGTTTTGCTGATATTACCGTTTCTTAGGAACACGATGCGTCAGCATTAGCGGACGTCATCTCCGGAATGGGCCAGGATGACATGAACGTCTTCGAGTGGCTGCGCTCTGGCAACACTGAATTGGGCGATTTGGATGCTCATGGGAATGCGGCCATGCTAGATGCACTAGACAATCCGGCTGGACTCGACTTTAACCTTGCCGGTTTGAGTGCTGCCGTTGGGGGTGCGGTAGTCAGTGACACTCCTGGCAGTCGTTCTGGTGGTTGCCATGGTTTGGGCGATCCTGGAGATCATGTCCTTGATCAGGTTGATTATTCCCGTGGCTATGATCGGGTTTCTGATGTAGTGGGTATGCACAGTTTGGCCAGCAACGTGATGGATTTAGCTGGGGGCATGTGCAATGGTCTTTCGGGGCCTGGAGGCCGATTTGGAGGACGTGTAGACGATCCATCTCTTCCATCCAGTCTTCTGAATACTATGCCATTTGGAGCGCACGATCCCCCGGTATGCATTTTTGATATGGTTTGTCAACGTTTTTGTTGTTTTCCGACGGGTTTGATTGTTTCTGAAGTGGGTATATATCAAAACATTTTTCATTCGTTTTCGTCCACGATCTCTCGACCTACCGATTTGATTGATAACATTGATAAAATTCCGTTACCGCGCGAACAGTTGTGTGACTGAATGTTTGTTTGGGCAAGATGGCCTGCGGATTGTCTGTTTAAACCAGCACAATCAATCCCGGTCTGGTTATTTTATTGCCGATCACATTTTTCTGTCAAACCGCGGTTTGCAGTGGATCGATCAGTACCGTCTTCCAATAAGATCATCACGTAACACACTCATGACACCAAAACGAACTTATCGTGAAACATGCTTGCCAGTCAGTAGTTTTTTCGTTGATGCGATGAAGTATACTTCTGTCGCTTAATCATTATTAGCGATCGGATTGTTTTCGTGACTGGCTTGTTTGCTTCCCGTATTACCTAGATCGACGTGCTTCAGGCAATTGTCTCAAAAAACGTGCTAATGTAATAAAAATAGTCCATGAGTGTTTTGCTCTTTTGTATTTGTTAGTAATAAAAATCTTCGACAAATTATGAATGCTCGCCTTCATCCCGTACCAAATGGCCTATATTTTGGCATCCCATTAGAACTTATCTGGTTGTGAAAATAAACTGAATCTGGGCCGTAATTTATTTATACGTGAAACCTAATTCGTAAAATAAGTGATGATTCAGGGGGTATTAAATGCTTCGCATCCCCTTACTTTACATGTTTCTATGAAGATGGACCAAATCAAATTAGAAAAAACATCTATCGTACTCATTATGAATATAAGTAATGAATCTGTAGTGTAATATAAGGACGAGTGCCTCCTTCCCGATCTCGGCGTAATCGTCGATCAGACTCAAATGTCAAACTGGGGGTTTGCCATCAGAAAGGTGGAACGACACTGGTACAGGTTTTTATTATTATGAACAACTCCGGTTTTTATCGTTGTTATTTGCTTGCTTGTCCAACCGGTCTGCAAAGTTAGGATGAGGAATAAACAAGTGAGTGTTCTCAATCGGTACGCTGATTATGGTTAGGAGCATGTTCGTCAGAAAGGGGGGTCACGGCACTAAATACTGGTTTCAGTAATCAGTTATATCGCTAACTATAAAATAGGTGTGGCTGAATCTCCATTACTTGATATATTGCAAAAAAATCACTGAAGAGTGCGAGGACCCTTAACATAGCTGTAAGCTACCGTTGGCGTGGATCAGTACAAAACTGCAGATCCTATTGGTTCACCTGCGTTGAGTCGGATCATGCACTGGTTCTGTTACGCTTCGCTCTTCGACTCGTTGGTCATCGGCAGAAATCGCCTCCTCAATTAGCTCATCATCGTCTGCGCGATCCAGCGGTTTGCGCACGTTATGAGGAGAAGCTGGGGCAGGAGCTAGGAGAACCGGGACATAGTGGGGTAGACCAACAGTGGAATCAGATTAGATTTACGGTGCACTCAGCAGCAAACTTTGCTTGTGGGACGGAGCCCGAAGCTCGCTGAAGGCATTGGATCTCTCAGGAGTCAGTAATCCTAATGGATCAAAAGCGAAAGATCCCAATCTGCCAGGATCAGCATAAGGACCGGTGTCGCCTGTAACGTCAACTCAGAAATAGCCTTGAGGAAGATCTCGAAAATTGGTGGGCCAAAATTGGTGAAATGGAGGTAGCTTCTGCATCAGGGAATAGTCAAAGACTGTGTCACCTGATACGCAGCACCGGCGGTCGTCATATACCGGACAGTGAGACCATTTGCGATAAAAGTGGACAAAACATCCACAATAAAGAACACCGACTTGAACGCTGGGCAGAGTATTTTAATGAACAGTTCAATTGGCCTAGTGCTAATGTGGTCACTCCAGCAATTGCGGCAGAAACTCCATAGGTGGTAACATGCGAGCCCCAATCAGAATCGAAAGTACCATGCTGCATTCAATCATTAAAGAAAGGAAAGGCTGCGGGACCTGATGGGCGTCTCCCTATTCTTTTCAAGGTGGGCGGTGATTCTCCTGTCGACTCAATNCCCTTTGTCATGGGGTGAATCGTTGATCGTCCCGATCTTCAAGAAGGGATCAGGCAACGATTGCGCAAACCACCGTGGGATTAGTTTAGTTCCGATAATCACAAAAGTGTTGACTTCTGTGATACTTCGCCACCTGACCCTTAAGGAAGAGGAATATCCACGAACAACAAGCCGGATTCCGACCAGGTCGCGGTTGCATCAACCAAATCTTCACACTGCGTCAAGTATTCGAATTATGTCGCACGCATCATCGACCAACAATCTCAGTGTTCCTTGACCTAAAAAGAACCTTCGATTCAGTTGACCGTGAGGCTCTAATGTGATCACTGCTTCGCAAAGAAATGTCGCGGAAGTATGTAAACCTTTTGCGGTCACTGTACCTGCATACTTCTGGTAGCATAAGGGTCTACAGTGGGGTAAGTAAATCGTTCGGAACAAAGAGCGGTGTCCGTCAAGGGTGCCCTATTTCGCCATTCTTGTTTAATTTNGAGAAAAGCTGTGCGATTTAGAGTACACCTATGACATCGTATGCCTGTTCAAATCTATGGAGGATGCGCAATGCGCTCTTGACAGAGTAGCAAGTTCTGTATCTCCTTTCGGCATGCGCTTTGCACCTTCAAAGTGCAAAGTGATGATAGAAGACGGTGTCGTCTACCCCAACGCTGATGCTTGATGGTCAAGAATTAACTGTAGTGGAATGTTTCACCTACTTAGGTAGCTGCGTTTCAGATGACGGTAGCATAGTCAATGAAGTAACCACCCGCATTTCCAAGGCTCGAGCAGCTTACGCAGGATTGAAACACCTTTGGTGCGGACGCGATCTTTCGTTGAAACTGAAAGGTCGTGTATACTGCGTCAGTGCGACCAGTTCTGCTCTCTGGTTGCTAGACGTAAAATTTGCGCGTGGAAGATGTTCGTCGTCTTGAAGTTTTCGACTGCAGATGTTTACGTAGTTTGGTGCGGGCTGAATGGAGAATGCTTGTAAGTAACTCTGAGGTAGGACTTCGCGTATTTGGTAATGATTCGATGGAGAATTCGTTGTCCCATCGAATTCAGATTATTCGGCTTCGCTGGTTAAGACACGTATTGAGCATGTCCAGCCATCATCTGCCTCATCGCGCCTTATTCGCTGTAGCTAATCCGGACTGAAGGAAACCACGTGGAGGTCAACAGATGACAGGGAGACCAGGTATGAAGAAATCACAAAGCTATTAGATAGAGTATGCCTCGCTCCTTCCAGGTTGGGGTCCGAAAGACTCCATAACTGGTTGGTTGGAGATATTGAAGAATATGGCAGCGAACCTACAGCAGTGGTGCTCTTGTTGTCGTTTCTTATCAGATCAGAATGCTTGAAACAGTACGTATGCAGAGTTTAATTTCGTACTGTGTTGACCATAGTGGCTAACCCTCTTCTACCTCCCTCAAAATAGGTCCCATCCCTGTCCACCTTAAATTTTACCACTAACCTTGTATGCATTGCGAGTTTCGCAACGATCAGTGAAATTCGCCTCACTGTATTTCGCTGTACGATGATGATGATGATGATGATGATGGACCCTTGACAGAAAAACCGAAATTATTTCGCTACAGGTCACGTTCATTTATAAGCGTTAGCAAAACGCTATTAAAGTTCGACCTGAGAACGAAGATGCGTAGTCGTTGAAGCATCGTGAACGCCTATCTG
Organism: Echinostoma caproni; assembly: GCA_900618425.1. NCBI lineage: Eukaryota > Metazoa > Platyhelminthes > Trematoda > Plagiorchiida > Echinostomatidae > Echinostoma > Echinostoma caproni. Next base: position 22,196 of record UZAN01041337.1, on the reverse strand, counting down.
CTTCAAAATGCTGGTGGTATATCGGCAACTACCTCTAACTTGTAATTAACGTCCTACTTCAAACGTTTTCAGCTCCATCCTATGAGTAGGAAATCTGTTTTTCGTTTCAGTTTTCTTCATGTACTTTGGGCATGAATTTCTTTCCTGTGCATCATACACCATCCTGCTTTTGTGAATGTTCCGTCGGCTTGCTGTATGTGTTTCATGATGCATTCTGCGCTCATTTCTAATTTTCCAGGACGAGGTTACCAATCTCATGCAGCAACCGTTGGCTATGGGATACTATATTTCCACAGCACCAACTGGACCGCTTCCCTCTTGGTTCTGGGCCGCTTGTCCCCACGCAAGTTTTCAGTATCCAGTCTGCCTGAAATCCGCACTTCATATCCAAACAAGTTTGGTTGGCATGGATGATGCTGCCGCAGTTGCTGCTGTTGGTGGTGCTGTTCCAACCGTGAACTCGGGCCCTGGAGGTACTGGAGTGGCAGGTTCCGATCGATTAGCACACTTACTTGATTCCACTAGTACATGCGATGTTCTGCGCTATGTATTGGAATCGTATAATGCTCTGTCCTGGCTTACAGTCAATCCAATCACAAACGATCGACGCTCATGTTTGCCCATCCATGTGCTTCTCCTGTGCCAATTGTATCAGGCTTTGGAAGCATTCATGTGATTCATTTGCTGATCTCTCCGTCTTGGTTCCTATCCGTTCCTCAAGTCCAGTGTCTGACCGTCTTATTCGATGTAATGCACCAGTCATGCAGATTCCACCACGAGTTATTATAACCCGCGAACTTCGAACCCCACTGTGTATAGTAGAGTCACCATAAAACAATGCTAATATAGAACTTTATATTTTCCTCCAAACCACCCGGTCTCCCTAATTTGTCCCACAGATGGTACGGTGTCTGTTGCTGTGAATCTCTATACTATACTGTATCTGTATTAATGCTCTTCATTGCAAATATTAGCATGTGATCTAATTCATGTACATACGATGAGTTATTTCTGTCGTGTCTTGTCATCCCTTGCCTGTCCTTGTCCGTGAAATGTACCGAGTTACATTGCGGTCTGGTGATTCATTTGTATGCCTGCTCATTCGAGGGTCTTCACCTCATGTGTTTCTCGGGCTGTGTTGTAAAGGTTGCCTGCCCTCATGCATCAGCGTTTCGCGAACGCTGCTCAGTCAGATCCCACCCAATATCATCTTAATACTCATTCACTTGATATCGGCGTTGCGCGTCTCTTCCCCCCTCAGATCCGCGCTCTTGTAAGATTGTCCGACTCACCACAGCGTCACATTCCTGTTCCATAGTTTTTCTGTACATGCCAGTTTTACTATCTGTAGTACTTCCTTCTCGCCGATATTCTCATCCATTTACGCGTGGGCAATACTGGCGAGTGCCTAATTTCATCCTGTTTCAACGTTTCGAAACCGTCTGTCACGCCCT
>UZAN01041336.1:29108-49796 GCA_900618425.1 Echinostoma caproni | reverse complement strand
AAGGGAAGAAAATGGTCGGTGAAGACCGCATATATGAACGAACGGATACAAGCAGGAGACTGCCACTTCACAATCACTGACGATGTCACCTCGGCTGGTGATGAAACGCTTGCAAACGAAGTGCCAAGCTCGGCGAACAGGCGATATATATGTATATATGTATTCACCAAACTCGTGCAACATCCTGATTTTCTTCGCATTGGTTCTTCTCAATGCTTAGTTTTTCCAGCCTCAATCACGGGATTGAATATGATATTGTCCCACATCAGACGCAACATATCTGATATAATGCCCACTTATGGCGTCGCTTCTATTAGTCACAGACCATTAAAATGTACCATCTCGTGATTTTGACTATGGTTGCTCGTGCATCATTGATAAAATAATAGTCACGGTAGAAAACATATCTAGAGTTTGTTGATTAAAATGACTCCTAGACTTTATAGAGCTATTTACTTCCTTCCCGTCCACGTTCCATTTACTCTTCTTCATTTTTGAGCACTGGAGGCAGTCGCTTTAGCATGGAATCTATCAAGTTGACACAATTTGCAAGTTTGCTCTAGTACACCCCGTACCCTAACCATTAACAACCACTGTCAAGACAGCCAACTTAGCCGTGTTTATGATACTGGAAAATGCTTGCCATTAAATTAAAATCCAAGCTGCTGCTCGAAAATTGAATGAATTTGACATTGAACTTGACCCATCCAGAGACCGCATAAATGCAAAAAAAATAATATTTAATTAGGTTTAACCGGATTTTACTACCAAGCTCGAATGAGAAGATACATCAACCTTTATCTGTGAAAAATATGACTTCCGTGAGTGCATTTAAAGAGTAGCAATTATCGAAAACCTCCCTTATCAGTGCACAACATTTTGCCGATATCCAGCTTGGTGTGTGGAGGAGACAAATAACAAGGCACTCAGTCATCACCTCCCTTTCAACTCGTTAGGCAAGATAAATATTTGACAGATAAAATGAAATTCATTAGAATACTAGCTCAGTAGATCGGCTTTCACCGCATGCCGAATTACTCGTTGTATATACATATATATATATATATATCAACCAGAGAAATAAACTAGGAAAGCATTGACTGATTATTGATAATCGTTTTCCGATTCAAGTAAATAATTGCATGAGGAGCAGCTGAATAACGGATGTTTCTTTACAAAATCAGCAGTAAAACTGTACGAAACAAACTCACATCTGCGTCAAAGACAAGAATCACTTTCGATCGAGTCTCATTGAAATCTGTAAGCTAGTCCAATTTTTCATAGGTATTGGTCACTGTGAATGATATTCCGTTTTAGTTGGTTGTGGGTTTCATCCCGAGGCGAATATGTGAATACATTTCACGAGTGAGACGGCTGAAATTTGTGATCACTCGTGACGATATTATACTCTTTGCCAACATTTGACTCTGCTTGTCCATAGTTATTTCACCAATTTGGGGGGGGGGGATTGAACACCGACGGCGGCATCCATGCGGGGGTACAAATCCCACCGAGGCTACTGAACTTTTCCTGGGACACATTCTTATCCAAAATCTCCGTGTAAATTTGATCACAGTATTTGGATTGCTACAGGCAAATCCTAGGTTAAACTCATCATTCTCGCCAAAGCGGTATGTCATTTCAACATCACCCAAATCTACAGAAATTGATCGCACTCTTGAAACACTCTGACTTTTGTCAGATCTCTTTCTCCCAACTCTCGCATTGTATTTTTATTTGTATAACTTGTGTAAACTTATATGCCTACACTTCAGTTCAACATGTACATTGGTCGTCACGTAGAATAAAATATAAAGTTTTATATAACATGTGAAGTGAAGAATTTCGCCGAAGATTGTTACAGGTACAAAAGTTCTGACGTAATTCCCTTGCGACCTGTTCCTTACAGGTGAGGAGACGGGTGCGCCAGGGTACAGAGGAATTTGTATAAATGTTAATTTGAGGGGTAGATACCGGAATGAGGAGCGTGTGAACGGATGGGAACGACAAGATGATGTATCACGATGCAGTGGATGGAGGGGTTGTCTAGAATCTTATTGGCAAATTTAACACAAGAGCTGTGACCGTTAATGAATGCTGTAATTAATTAGTTGACTGGGATTGATGATGCGCGACTGATTATGATCAAGTCACAGCGATTGGTTTCGAACTCTTATTTTAAAAGGAGAGCAGTAGAGTAGAATGTGCAAAACGCATTGGTGAACGAAAGAGGACAAAACTGACTGTAGGATTCGTAATTTCCTGAGTTTGCGTCACCGAAAAGAGAAGTGTCTCAGCTTTCCCATTCAGTTGTAAATATATGTGGACTATCTGAGATTACTGTCGATGGTGGGTGACACCCAGGCAATTTTACTAAGATCATTCTGGACACAGATTTAGAATTAAGGGTGGCAGAGTCCGTAGGAAATAAAGAGAGCGAGAAATGGAAGATAGACTCTAGGCACTTAGATGTGTAAAGCCTGAGATCAGATTGGTTGGAAAACTGTTATAAGTGGGATAGATTTTCGGCGAAATAATAATCGAACTACAAGGTAGATTAAATTGTCTGACACAAAACAATGTCATCTGTATCCTCTTGGATGTGTGCAGAGGCTACAACCGAGAGATCACTAATGAAAGCAGATATATATGGAGATACAACAACACCTTGAAGCATAAAAGAATTAGTAACAAGAGGTTTTGATGTATTCGTTCCCAATTCTATGAATTACGCCTTCTCCGTAAAATAGTCAGAGAGCCATGAGAGTCCCTGTCTTGGATTCCCAAACGACTCATGTCTGTAATGAAGGAATGATTGAGAATCGGAGTCAAACATGGACGAATAGTCAAGAGAAACACAACAGAAAGACTTGAACGAATTGTTCAGTGACTTATTGAAAAAGGGATTAGAGTGGATACGGCGTCCAGTGTACATCTTTTGCGTCCATATGCAAACTGGAGGGAGATGGTGATCACGGATTGCAATCGATGCATATGTCCTTTTAGAGCCGCAGAGGTTAGCGAGATTAGACGAAACTGTTTCGCAAGAACATTTGGGGATGACGATTTGGGGATTGGAATAATGATGACTTGACCCCAAGACACAGAGGTCGACCGGGAAAACAGGGATGCGAAGTGCGGGAAAAAGACCATCAGGGCCTGCAGCTAAGGATGCTTTGGAGAATCGGAAATATCTTGAGATTTGATCATCGGCAAAAGGCACTGGATTGGACTCATTGCACGGGAAGAAGGGAATCTGGCTATCGCTTGACGGGCGAATAAAAGCGGTATTGATATTGTTGCCTTGCCATCAAAGCGTGGTGTTCTTTGTTCGCAGAATTTGGGCGGCAAATATTGCATTCAGATGCACTAACTCAGATCTGACTAAGTCCGACTAGGCCTTTACAACTGATGCATGATGGGATTTGTTACTTCCTTTGTACACAAATCCAGCACGGCTCAGATCCTAATGCAGGCAAATAGCAGGGTGCTTAATATTCTCTGAACAAAGCCAGAACAGTGTACACAAAAAAGCGGGCTGAAACACACATGAGCTAAAGTGACCCACGTTGTGCATGGGCGCTGTAATGATGCGAATAGTTGTCATTGGTTACGCAACCCTGTTGGTTCTAAAAATGGGAACTATATGCAGATTTTACCGTCATTTCATCCTCCTTCTCCTCTTGCTGACGATGAGTCCCCATGGGAATGACTGACTCCTACTCAAGCACGCTGTCCTTATCTTTCTGTGTACATGTGTTTGTAACACAGTGAAAAGCGAGTACGCAAAACAGCCGTTCATCTGCAATTTTTGTGCTAACACCTTCTCACTGATCTTAGTAATTGGTCTATTGATTCGAACCAGGGTCATACAAGTTTTTACACAAAGTGACAATCAGACTTTGAATTCATTCGAGGTTTTATCAAAGGTTTATCAGGTCAATGGACATTGACCGAAATCAATTGGTTCGCATGGTGAGTTGCATAGCACAGTGCGTAGGTGTCCTCGCGTAACTGTTAGCACAAACACACACAGGAATTCTATGGAATATACCAGCCCCCCCCCCCCGGACTATCCGTCATTTATTAACGAAAATGCACACACACACACACAGCTAAAGAGGCAGAGTGTGGCACATAAGTCGAGAGAAATAAGAATACCTCAAATTTGTGCACAGCTTACCAAACGAATTACAAAAGAGGAATTACTTTGCTCTTTCACATATTCAGCACAATTATGCATCAAATTGAGTCTGGTGAGTTGCACAGTGAATTGACGGAGAAGGAACAGGAGATACGAAAACGTGATCTACCCAGTCCCCATATGACGACCGTGCATCCGGCTCCAACAAAAATCGATCCGGTTGATCTGGAACCGGATGACCACGGAGCTTGTGGTTACATTGTGCTCATACTGGCTGTGATATTCTACATTTTATTGTTTCCCATTCTGGTCTTTTTCTCGTTCCGAGTAATCCAGTCGTATGAGCGTGGTGTACGGCTCCGGCTGGGAAAACTACGCAAACACAAGGGATCAACTGTCATGGGCTCGGGTATCCAGTTTGTTTTACCCTGCATCGATGTGGTTCAAAAGGTGGATATGCGCACTATCTCTCAATCGATTCCTCCACAAGAGGTTCTGACAAAAGACTCGGTCACAGTGACCGTGGATGCGATTGTCTATATGCGCGTTGTGGAACCGGCCAGTGCAATTTTGCGGGTGGAAAATTGGCGACTGTCCACTCAAATGCTGGCGGTGAGCACTTTACGTAGTGTGTTGGGAAACTACGATTTGTCTTCTCTGTTGACTTGTCGTGCCCAAATCGATTCGTATCTCAGACAACATTTGGATGAAGCAACTCATGAATGGGGGATAAAGGTGAGTTGCTAGGACTTTTTTGTACTTTTGAATGGAGTCATCTATGATTTGGAATGGGAGGAATTGTACAACTGTGAATTGCTCTGAAGAGAATTTATGAAGATATGTCGTCAAACCATCAGAGATAACCAGAAGTAGATGGTATGTGTTCTCAGACTGATTTTCTCCCACCTCACTACGATCAATATGAACCAATCAGTTCAAACATTATGACAAGCCTCCAGCCAATTAAATTTTAAATTAACTATTTTTTAGTTCATTTCTCATCGATAGACTTTTTATTGATTGAAAATATTGACTGTTGAGATTCTATAACAATATCTAATTGCTATCTTAATCGTAACACTATTTTTACGAAAATGGCAAAGAAAATGCACTCATTATAAAATAAATATTATTAAGGTACCTTACAAAATAGGGCAGGATTGACATTCGATATACTGCTTGTATTCCCAATTGGTGCATGTCAAAATACAACTATTGTGCTGTGTGCGGCCAAAGTCCGAATGACCATTGTTGCATAACTGGTCACATGACGGGAGATTCTTCCCAGGTATGAAACTGAACAAAGTATAACAAGCAGTGCCCCCATGCTGTGTGTCGGTGTCTGTGTGTTTGGATTTAGGCAAAAGGATAAAATGTATTAGTCGAAGACCGGACAAGGAGGCAGGAAAGAATGAGCGAAAACACAAATTGTTGCATTACAGAACAAGAAACCTTTGGAGCTTTCATTTATGAGACCAGAAAACATGGAATATATATAGGGATTTTGATCCAACATGTGCAATACGAATCTATTTCTCCCAAAATTGAGTGTTCTGAGACTCATTTAAGGGAATGCGTACGGTAATACTTCACACCAGATACAACATATTTGTAAAAGTATTCATCCATGTTATTACTTCTACTGGTCGAATGCCTTATGAGAGTACAATTTCTCGGCTTCGATGACGATTGCTAGCGCATCAGTCGTGAGACAGAAAAAACCGTGAAATTGTAGTTGGGAATATATCTATCAATTCTTGCTTAAATCGTACTAGTTAGATCCCAACCTGGTCCCGGATTATGGTGAACTGTTAACGGAAACTGGAATAAATGACAGCGATCTATCAAACAGCATTTTTCAGCATTCTGAAGATTTCAATGATTTGTAATTGCTTGTGAAACGATAATTGGTGAAACCAAGAAATTGAATGCATCAGATTCATAGTCATTTTGACACCGTTCTGAGCAGTATTTTTGAGAGTAAAAATGGGTGGCAAGACTCACAATGTGTTTTTTTTAATTATTTCTCACTGTCTACACTATTTTCAGTGACGATCGGTTTTCTTGAATATTTGCAGCAAACTTTAGCGCAGTAGAAGGACACAACGAGTTTGGGAGACTAGGAATCTCTTTCTGTTCCACTGGATAATGTTGTGTTTCCGATTTGATCAACCAAAAACACTGAGTTTAAAAAAAATTCACTTTACAAAAGGTCTTGTTTGTTGACGTAAACGGACTTGTTTCAGAATTGGTTCTCCCCGATGTGGAATTCCGATTTTCAGGTTATAACCCAAATATAGTTGAATGCAGAAGGTATGCAACCCGAGTGGCATTACAGAAGCACACGTAAGCTACGCGTGTCGTGAATTTTCTTAAGTGATAAACTTTCCATATTCAGTCGTCTAATGTGAATAAAAATTCGAACCAAGACATTATCGAACCGATGCACTCTCGGATGCCCTGTTCTTTTATCAGATTTCCTATAACCACTCAATTTCCAAATAATTTTCATCACTATCTCAACAATTCAAGCAGTTACTGACTCTTGTCATTTAAACTCACTCGTGCCATTCCGGTTTTATCTCATGTCACTATCTGAGGTCGAACGAGTGGAGATCAAAGATGTATCTCTTCCACAAGAAATGCAACGAGCCATGGCAGCGGAGGCCCAGGCTACACGAGCAGCCAATGCCAAAGTGATCGCGGCCAAAGGTGAATTGGACTCGGCACAAATGCTTCAACAAGCTGCTCAAACAATGAGCAGTGCACCGGCAGCTTTACAATTGCGCTACTTACAAACATTGGCCACGATAGCGACCGAGCAGAATTCCACCATTATATTCCCCCTCCCGATCGAGTTGATGGCTGCGTTCACGTCAAAGTTAGCCGGATCTCACGGGCCAAGTAAGTGACCGGGCGAGCAAAGTGTTAGGATAAGAAAACCCAATCGAATCGTGGAAACAATTCGGATTCAAGTTTATTTATACGCACGTAATTGTCACTAAGAGAACTGGATCAAACATGACTGAGAGGCTGACAGACTGTGTTGTTCTGCACTTTTCTGACGATTAAAGCCTTCCGCACGTGATATGCCTTTTCACACAGAAATGACCGAAAAAGTTGTCTGATAAACAACTGTTTGTGAAGCAGCAGAATTATTTCATTCTGAATAATCCAACGGTCCTATGATAACTAACGACCACATCATTAACGTGCCGCTATCTTTGCTTCTGGGAACCCACACACTTTTTTCTCATATACATATGTTTCTGCCCGTTTAAGAATGAATTCACCAAAAAAGGCTGTTTTCCTACACTATGCACACTTATTGCACTGAGGTCTCAATAGGCAAATCAATGAGTCTGTCATTAACTGGACTCTTTGGTCTAATTATACAACTATCATAAAAATTAGTGATATGCTTAGAGAAATGTGAGTTGCTTTGTTTAATAACCAGTAATGAGGATAAGTTATTTTACTGTCTTTCATTCCTAACAACCAACTCTTCGCATTATTCACATTTATGTGTGATACACTAACTGATAATACATTAACCGTGTTCATGAGAAGAATATCAGCAAACGATGAGGTTATGAGCCTAACGGAACAAAAATATCCTCAATCTATATTCATTCCAGCAAGAGAGACGGAGAGAGAGGGACAGGAGAAACAGGTTCGTAACCGCAACTGATGCTCATGGGAAAAAAAACTAAACGGTACCCTGCTTAGAACACCTAGTTTGGTGCGAGGCTTTCGATTGGAGTTAACAAATAACCAACCGTGTCTCCCTTCGTTGCTGCTGTGCCAAATTGAACGGGCTGACTATGAAGACGAGGGAATTCGGCTCAGCCCTGGTATGAGCTGGTTGGCACAGCGGTAACACACACGCCTTCCATGCGTGATAGGTCCGGAGTTCAAGCCTGAACGGGGCGATGGATATACACTATTGACGAGCTCTAATAAGACTAGTTGACTGGAAAAGCTGAGGAATGTACGCGGTGTAGTTCGAAGGATGATCAGTTCCAACCAATGAATAAAATAAATTTCTTTATTGGTAACAAATGAGTTCAAATATAACTGTTCACACTCAATCCCGATAATCTGAACCAGGTTAATTGTGTCATTTGTCTAAATTTGAAGGGAAATGAATGACAAAAGCAACATTGAAAAACTACAATATTGCCAAAACACAATAGCTCCCTTTCAATTGTGCGAGGTGATTCTGAATGGGGCACGGTATCTTGCGTTCTGGTTAATTGAATACCGTCTACAAGTCATGTCCTGGACCTATTCTGGATTTCCACAGAGTTCACATATCAGTCATTTTTATTAGAAGGCTCTTTTTATTCACCGCAAAGATGATAGATCTTGTTCATCTACGAATAGATGGATGACTCGATAATGGGGAGTCCGTGAAGATAGATGACATTTGTCCACGAACAAAACGGAATCCGAACACTTTGTTTGAATTACAACGTGTCTGTGTAAAAGCTTCTGAATGATATTCAAGCATATATTCGACGTGCTCTGAACTCACCTATCAAAATCACAATCTATACCTAACAAAATGATTTCTCCATAAACCAGTGAGTGAACAGCGGATTCAGTTTGGTGTCCATGAGGAAGCCGGAGTCTCAATGTTGACTCCCCGCGAACACTGCTTCCTTGGTTATTGATCCGGAAGTCCAACTCTCATTGACCTCCCTCCCTCACTCCCTGCATTAGATGGAGAGGGGAAACAAAAAATCACCGCACAATTGAAATTGCTAAAACATCCCATAGGTCATATATTTTTGTGTTTGTAACAGTTAAGATGTGTATTCATCGTAAGTATTTCAGATTGCCAAGTTCTTCAAACAGAATTACACATTTATCCCGCGATGTTTCGCACACAATTATGCGGAAAACATAGTGCACTGAATGTGTACAATTCACGAGAGAATTTAACTGAGTAACCCTGAGGGAAAATGAATAATATATTGCTTAAATAATTCGCTAATCAAGGAAGCATATCATAAGTTAAAAATGTTCAATACTCAAACCCTTTGAAATGACAATAGGCTTTAAGGGAATACTGATTTTATTAGGCTTGTGAGTTTCTTTACAAAACAAGCAGTCTCTTACATATTCGAATGTATGGCTTTATGGCTTCATCAGGCATTGTGATGGAATAAATGTTCCTACCCATAGCTACCGATATGCAAGTATGATTGATGGTGGAAACTGAAATACATTTTTAAATTTAAGGTCTTCTCTCATGACTTAGATCAACACTTGTGGTTTTCTACCGGAACACGATTGATAAAACTAAGTAATCCGTTACTCTCATCCACGTAATCCGTTTTGTGAGCATATTGTCATATCTATAACAGTTCGAACGGTTTGTATTATCCGTATTGTTATAGGTCAACTGAAGTTACTAATGTTCAACTGAAACTAGGTCGAGCAATTTCGATGTTCCATTGAAGAGGCGGGTAGCTGTAATAAGTTTCATGTAAATACATACATATGGATGGTGAGTCTGTTCCTTCACTGAACATTATGAAGTCCTATCTATGACCGGTTCTGGTTTTTGTTTAAAGTCTGAGAATGAAGAAGATAGTGATTCTAACCACAGGTGATCTAGGCTGAGTGGTAACATCGCCAAATTATCGCCTCGGAGGATGTGTGTGGATGTTCAAATCCCATCACTACAACCCGACTTTCTCCATTCTATGTGTTGTAAGGCAGCCGTTTGATTATCCGAGTCCCCCTTCCTGACGAGCGTATCACTGTTTATTCCAGAAAAGGATGTAAAAAAGAAAAGAAATACCGAAATACCGGTCCACAACCGATAAATGATCTGATCAATCAATGATAATTTGTTCATAAGCTTGGTTGCAATTTACCAGAGTATGATAAAAGTGATTGAGATAACATCAGCAATTTCGTAAAATTCCCTGCAACTTTACGCATTTCGAGTACGTCTTCATCTAGTTATTCACATGATACAGACATTTTGATTCAACTCAACCCTGCACCGAACACATTACACTCGTCCCATTACGTGCTACTGTACTCGAACTCTCTCACCGCACCCGTTCATATTTGTCTCCATTACTCGTAACTGTTCATTGTCCCATGATTGACCTGTGGGTCGACGCACCACCATCATCGTTTCATCTGAGCCCCCCCCCCTTCACACGTTGACATGACCTGTTCGCACTCCTGATTGTAGTGATTCTCTAGCATGTCCAAGCTCTGATTTGTCTCCCTCTCTCACACTCACATACACACTTGGGTAGAACCTGCAATACCGTACAACCGTCTGATTCATACTTACGTACGCACACACATGAACGACAATCTCGCCGTGGTTGTTCCTCTCATAGTTCTTGACCTTGAACTTGATCGACTGACAACTGGTCTCTCATATGCATGTGCACGAAATTTGCCCGATTGATTGTTGTTCTTGCCTGACACGAGACGTTTGATTATCTCGTTAGTTCCGTTGTATTGACTTTATTTCACGGTTTTCCACTGTTTCTTTATTCTTCTACCCGATTGTCCCACAGTTTAAGGTATGCTTACTGTACATTTTATCATTTATCTGCACATTTGTGTTGCGTACCGTACTTTGATAAACCTGCTTTGATACTTGTGGGTTTCACCTGTCACTCTATCGTGGATTTTATTGATACGCTGGAATTAGTAAGGTGTAATAAAAATTGATGCAACGGGTTCTAGATGAACCGTTCGTGTTCCCGTATATATGGCAACAGAGATAGTGTATTGTTCGAATTTCTGCCTTCGCTGTTGATCAAGAGGTGATGAGGTTCTCTGGAGCAATAATCCATGCAATTAAGTTTGATCAATCAGTCGAATTATTTATTGATCAGAGTCCAGACAATGTTACATTTTGCTCCCATCAGAGGCCCTAGGCTATGACATATTGTGAAAGGACAGGAAGGGGGGAAATAAAGAACGTTTATGCATCACAAAGTGACTCCCCTAACAGTGAACAATTGTAGATTTACCTGCACACCAGTAGTCGACAAATTTGACATCTCATTTCAGAACGCTTGCCAACATCTTCCGTATGGAGTCTAACAGTTTGGCTTTTCTATCACTTTCTCCATCCGACATTGCAAATTTGACATCAATGTCCAGTATATATATATATATATATATAGTCTATTCCATTTTCTGTTAAAAACACAAGACAACGTTTGATCCAATGGAGGCTCAGTGTATTGAGTAATAACAGAAAAAATCTGAACCTTGTAGTAGCATATCTCTCTCGAAATCTAAATCTAAATCACACACACAGAGAGCCTAGTACAATCACCGAAAGCGGCTGTAAATTCCACTTTCCCTGCAGCTAAACTTAGACCAGTATTCTGTACATCGCCGGTAATGCGAATGCAACTGACCTCATTCATGATAATTTACTCTTTTAAGTACGTCTGTGGCGCATGTTACATGGGTGGTACGGCAAGGTGTTTGTCTCAACGTGTTACGGAGCACCACCCGCGATGGTTGAGTCAGGGAAAAATCGGCTGTATCTCAAGCGCCACTGTGGGGCATCTCGTCGACACCGGGCACAAGATCGAACGGGAGAAAGCTTTTTCGATGTGATTTATCGCATCCCAATCAATCGCTCGAGGGTGACCCTAGTTTGGACACTAGCTATGGTCACTTACTAGGTAGGCCCCAGCCTGTGTGCCCAAAAGCGATTGGTACAGTCGCTCCAATTGCCTTGGCCGTGTATGAAAACCAGGAGAGAACATGACGTGTCACTTGACGCAAGTGAGGGAAAGGTCACATCAACTAACACGTTAAACTCTCCTACACACACACACACACACACACACACACACTTCCATTACTCTCCACCTCCGAATATTGACTTTAAATTGAGCCAATGGCTATGATTATGTAAGAATTTTTTCCACCATATGATATGTAAGAGCATGACTAGGAATATCCGAAAACAATTGTTCGCTCACCGACTTGTTTTCTCAATGCTATCATGGGAATATTCAAGGTTAAATGAAAACTGTGAGAAAAGCGATCTCTCTGAGTCCATCTGTGAAGTGCATCATTACTACAGCCAGTAGAGAGTAACCTCTAGACGGATCTCGTAGCTAGTGTGCATCAAAGTTACGACGGGTAAACCAGAAGACTTGGTTGCAACAGATGTGTTTTGGAGTACTGTGGCGCAGGGGATGTGCTGGTACCCGTTAAAATTAAATTAAATTAGCGTTAAAACACACACAGAAGTGACAAAGATCAGGGAGTGCAAAAAAGAAACGAAAGCAAAAAGACTAAGTTCTCACTGGGGGAAGGATACACGCTTTAACCACTTGTGTAACACAACTCGCATAATGCACTGGTACAGGAATAACAATTTACACAGATAAGTTGCAGGCAAAAAATTATGTCCGGCAAATGGTAGATATTGCACGATTTCTCCGTATAAGTTACCATACTACATATATTTACTGAATTCCTTTCAAACATGGCATGGAGTGTCATCTTGAATAATGTTGAAATCCTCAGGAGATTTCTCTCTATTCATTGACCTCAGAAAGCATTACCGCCATTGTTGTGAAGAATCCTCACCTCGATTGAGTTTTCACGGACAAATCAGCTTAAAAGTTATTCCTGTCACGATTAACAGTCTGATTGTGCGTTCAATAGGACCTGGATTATCACGATCAAACAACAGAGTGCCCTGAAATAACTTTGATTTCGATATAAATTTACATTTTACTGTAACTTGGTTGTTAATCATTGAAACTTATGATTCACTCTTCTTTATCATAAAATCTCAAAATGATGAAAACTCTCCCCCTTGGGATTGTTAAAGTGGTGTAATTGTAGGTATTTTAGAGGTTAAAAAGATGAGTTCCATCCAACATGGGAAATGATTAAAGCTTCCATGAACGTTTTTCATCACTCCACCTTGAAGAATTTTTAATTTTTCTAGCGCCTTAACTTGATGCTGACGCAGTTTGTATGCACCAAAACCGCTTGTATAAATCATTTTATTGTATTTCACTACCATCAAATAAGCAGTAGTCAAAAGATGATTGCATTCAAAACATGCCCAATCCAGTCCACCTCAGCATGTCGATTTCAAACAGAATGCCTGCTGATCGACAGCCGAGAGCACACTATGCAATTATGCATAAACCATTTCTTATATTTACCCGCTTGCGTACCGCAGCCAGTGTGCGTTCATTCATCGTATCCTCAAAAACACTGTTAGGAAGAAATGTGTTACAACACCAAATGTCACTTCAATCTTTGGGTGCAAACCACAGGAATTTATTTTTGGAATGCGCAAAACGATTATTGATCGCAGATCGCAGAATAAAACGCTATCTTTGAATTCACCACCGACTCCTCCCTCTCAAACTATAAGGAATAGTTACAAGCCATCCATCCAGAACGATGTGTGTAATTTTCCTTGGGTACAGTTAGGTAATGTTCAACTTGGGTTTAAATTCCGCGCCTTAAGGAATTGGCCCAGAAGTACCCGTTGACAATTTATTGGGATGAACGAGTGATCTCGAATTGCAATCTTTGGAAAATCTAGAAAGTTTCAGTCGTAATTAATTACAGCGTTTTATCAATTCCTCTGTTTTCAAATTCACAATAAAGATAACTTTGAGACAAAAACCCATCGACGCCTTAAAAGATCTCCGCCGTAACCCTGGAACCCTGCTAGCAAAATCTGAAAAACGGACTAGAATTACGGTTAGAGATCGAGTTGGTTTCTCTTTCAAACTGTCATAACTTCAAACTGATCAAAAAAGATTCATCCGAAACGCATTTCTAATGAATTAAACAGGAAAAGCATAAATGCAAATCGCTGATACAATAAAGCGGATTAAAAATCAGAGTCAAATATCGTCCTGTGTGTTTGAAGTTCTGAAACCCGTCGACGTTGCCAGAGCCACGTTTAAGGACATTTTTAAATCTGTTTAAGGAATCAAAATGTGTAAAGTAGTAATCAATTGCTGTATTATTCCTTGAATGTTGTTCCTCTCTTTACAATTGTTCCTCTGTTGGAAACAGTTAATTTCATTTGTGAGTTTATCAATACCTAAATGACATGCATAGGCAATCCAGTCAGAGAGCTCATAATTGAGTGCTTGATTGACAGCTCATTCTACCGGGAAATCAATGGTATCGCCCTGGGCTCACCCCTTGGACCAATTCCTTGCCGACCTCTCCATGACCAAGCTAGAACCAACAACCCTATCTTTAGCTATTTAATATGTTGAACCATATCGATTTCGATGATTTGTGTACGTGGCTGACAGTAATACTAATCTCTACGACGGAACGTCATAATACAACGCGGCTCATTCGTCAATCAAGTTCACAGCAAAACAAAAGGAGAAAGATTGACGCCATTTTTGGAGGTCTTTCTGACTAGATGGCTTCATACAGATAAACATACGGAAACTCAACATCTAGCGGAGAGTACTTAAGTTTTCATAGCTTCATCCCACTCTCACAAAAACGTAGGTTGGTACACGAATCCCTGAAGCTAGGAAGGTGCGTTTATCTGAAAGACACTTTGAAGGAGCTTTGAGCTTGAACTGGTGTGAAAATCGCTATCCCAGAAGTTTATTAGCCTTAATTGGATCGAGCAGAATTAGCCAACAATAATACTAAAAACTGTGAACTTTTTATTCAAAGGAGATGTCACATTTGGTGGGGTCTGATAGAGCCTTATTCACTGCATTGAAGTCCACCGTGAGTGCTTCTAAGCTGCTGCGTGTTCGCTACGTCACCACACATCTGATTTCACTACTAAGATGTACTGAATTCCATTTCATCTGTTCGCTGAGCTTGAAAATTTGTTGGCAAATGTTTCACCAACAGCAGAGGTGAAATCATCAGTGCTTGTGAAGTGACAGTGTTCTGCTTGTACCTGTTGGTTTATACATGTTCTTCTCTACGGACTATTTTTGTCCCTTGTTCTCACTGTGTCCAACTCGGTCCGCCGTTCAACTGATGCGAGGGGGTGAGGGTGGGAGGGTAGGTTGTCCTTTCATCCTGATTGCAGTTTCGGTTCGTTCTTGGGTCAACGTGTGACCGTTTTTTTTTGCGACGTTTGATTCTTGAGTTGCATTGGTGTGCCTGCTTATTGGGATGAGTTGCCTATTTTGATCTCAGCTATGATTGTTTATCAGTTCATGTGCACTTGTAGTGCAATGTATGTAGGTCGAATACATGTAAAATAACAATCCATGGTGGCTCTAACACGGAGAGAGTAGAGTTGTCTCAAGCTCCGCTGTTGCTCATTTGGTAGAGTCGGGATGAGTGGGTGAGTGGTTCCGCACTCCCAATCATTCATTGAGTCACTTCGTACCCGTCGAGAACAATACGGTTTTGGAAGTTAGCGTTTGCATAAACGATTCGCTTCCGATTCATTAAGCCTGAACCATGTGCAATGCGAAAATCGATCCAAGCTCTCAAACTCGTCTTGCTAAGGGAAGAAAAAATCGCTTGTACACATTACAATGAAGTAACATTACGAATTTTGATTATGTAATCCCAGAAACTTGATAATGTGGAGTTTTATCTTGGACACAGTACCACACTCTACTCATCCACTCTCTGTGTTCTACCTTACGAAATTTTATTTCACTTTCTTTTAAATTATTACACACCGGTGTGTGTGTGTGTGTGCTGGACAGCAAACGGGTTAGAACCCCATAGTCACGAAGACCTGCTGTTCAGTGATGTTAACCGGCAACCTAAGCCCCGGGACTTGGAGCGCCGAACCACATAAGGTCCCGCTAGGTCAGGCGTGGTATTGACCCGGGCGGTAGCAGAGCTGCCTACCACCATAAATACGGAAATGAATTCAGGGAAAGTATTTGTTCACTTACATTGTGTATTTTCTGTATCATTCTATCCTTTTGGTCAAGAAATATGTTTACGCAGTTACACGCACAAGATGAAGTATTCTGTGGGGAATTCTGGAACGGATGTAGAACTCAGATGTTGTTTGTTCAAACAGTCAATAATCTGGCACGAAACTGGAGATCATGACTAATCACAGACCGCACTATAACTCACCGGATGTTGTGATGTCTAACGTAAGATAAAAGGTATCGATTAATGGACGTTTGTGCTCTAAATGATTATGACGATTGCTCACAACGGTGAACCGTTCCCAAATGGATTGTGTGAGTGCTCAACCAAATTCAAACTATTAGATCATAAAATCTAAAATAATGTGACAGTATTATAACCCGAAGCTGTAAAAGTTTTCGTTCTACTGTGCTTCCAGTTTATCCGTGGTGATGGGCTCTGCTTCTGTATCCTCACAATTTGTTTCACTTTGCTAGGCGCGTAAACATACAAGTTTGAAAGTAGCATCTAACATTCACTTAGGTGTGATTGATATACGTTTCAGTGTCTCGTTCGTACGGTAATGGGCACCATTCGTCAGTGTACGAATTGGA
Source organism: Echinostoma caproni (assembly GCA_900618425.1). NCBI lineage: Eukaryota > Metazoa > Platyhelminthes > Trematoda > Plagiorchiida > Echinostomatidae > Echinostoma > Echinostoma caproni. The sequence goes on along the minus strand of UZAN01041336.1, from coordinate 33,179 downwards.
AATGACCATTTTGCTTACTTCCTGACTCTCCTTGAATATAATTATATAATAATAATATAATTATATTTATCTACTTGTATATTTTCCCATTTATCGATCTATCTATTTATGCGTTGTGAAAATGCGGCTTGCGTTCGTCATTTCATAGAATTGAAATTGACGCGCTAAACCAAAACCAGTTGACGGCAATCAGTGAGATAAAGTTCATTGTGAATTTTTGTTCTAACACTTAAACTCAGATAATCACTCAGTAATGTTCGATACTCGGAGCAGTTCACATTGATTTGATCACAAGTATGATTTACGGTTGATTCATTTCAAGGGAATTCACTGAGACGCATTTATAGAAATGAACGCTCTTTGCTTCAACACGCTAGCAACCTGAACATTCGTGGCCCACCTTGTAACAAATACTATTTAATTCTTGTGGGCAGTGTTTTTTTATGATCAATACCAGTTTTGACAAAGACGATGACGGACGGACGTGTGCCTAGTTGAAAAGAGCGACAGTAGAATAGAGCACAAGAGTCCTGGTGAATGATAACATTGAGTTAGTTAGATAAGAATACATGGGGTAACATATGATGAAGACGTTATCTCTGCAATCCCTTTCCATACTCCGGTTCCAAAAGAAGCAAACAAATCACTTCAACAATATCCTATCGAAGAAACGCACCTTGTACTCATTTTTCGGTTTATCTAAGCACAGAAAAGTTTGTTCGAGCGACAGTGTGTATGCAAACAGACAATCATATTTCAGAGCGGAATAAAACTGTAAACGACGAGATTCACTATACAATCGAATCGAGTCCTTCAATACTCTCATGTAACAAGTAATCCGACTCAGAATGTTTCCAATCGAGTCATAACACTGAAAGCTAGTAGTGAGATAAGTGAGGTGTGATGCCTGTAAAAAGCTTACAAAGATTGAGAATGCTATCATTTTGAGGAAAAATAAAGACCGATTTTATGAGCTACCAGTTGGTCAGGTCAGTATTATACCAGTTAGGCCTCGGGACCGCGATCCTCAGGTAGGTCGATGAATTTGCACACCTCAGAAACCCATTCAGGTCGAGACAGTTGTCCAATACTTGCTAGCTTTTCAGTTTATGTTCAGAGTTCTCTGTACACGATGAGATTCATTATATAATACAGGTAGTTATCAATCAATTACCCGTGTAATACGAGTATAATCACCTGGAAACAGACCAGGCTTTATGGGTGAAACGTTTACACAGACTAACTGGAGTCGCAACTGGATTCGACACACAATATCACTTTATCGCCATCGTTGAATGTGTTTTGTTATCCAAGACAAATTTCAGTGAATTGAAATGCAAAGTTACACCTACATCGAAGTAATTTCTTTCAAGCAAAACATTTGGATATAACAAAGCAAAACCACATACTTAGGGAAAAAAGCAATCCAGTATCAGTTGTTATTGGTTACAGACGTTTAAAAACGCGGTTTCTTGGTTCAGTTATCCATGGAATGTGTCAGGTGCAAAACTGCAAACTCACAACTAGTATCCCAACAAAAAAAAAATATGAAGTATGGTTACGCTTATATCTACCATCTCAAACATGTGTTGTGTCGCCTGGACACGTTGCAACTGTGTGCGACCAGCGCAGTTTGAGCCATCCCGAAACCGGAACCACCATTCGCTTTACACAGCAAAGAAATCACTAAAATAAGGACTACTGTTTAGTTCACTCAAAAGAACTGTGTAAACCCACACTTTCCTGCATGTGTCAATCTACTCTCAGGACTGGAATGGACAATCGGTTATCTCCTGTGGCATGGCAAACAGATCGATTGGGAGCATATTCAATAATATGCAAACAAATTCAGAGAAAAAAATCATTCATTGCCCGTACAGATCTACCATATGAAAAAGTCACGCATTAGGGTGAGTTGTTTTTTTTTACATTTGTTTGTTTGATTTTGTCCAACAACATGCAGAAAGACTGACTGACTCTGGCAGATGGTCACCAAGAGCAACTGAGATAAGCCCTTTGAGAAGGCAGCATTGCCTCTATGTTGGATACAATTAGGGATTTTCCAGGAAACAAAGATTTTAAAACCCATCAACTGGAGGTCGATAACTTATCCTGTATAATTCATTCCTTTCTAGCGTTTTTGGACTGAAAATGCGAATGAATATTTGTACAAACATCTGTAATTCATTTACAAACCGTCTTTGAAAAAATGAGCTTGTTCGCTCACGGAATCCACGGTCAGAATTTGCTAACCCCCGGGGAAAATGTTGATGTCCACTCAGATCAAACTGTGTCCTATCGATGATGTTCATCATTTTCCAGAGCTAAAATTGTGTGTGTGAGAGAGGCTGTAATACCCCAGTTGTTTCTCTAGCATCATTCGCCTAACCTGATGTGCAATCCCATTTTGGGGGAATCTTATTTAGATTCCATTTCATCAACATGATATTTGAGAATTCCTGAACACAGAATTCGGCCGTAGTTTGCAATTTTGATCGAGGTATACACGAATGAGATGTGAGCCCAGAGATAAACACACTTGTACATAGTTGGTCTGGACTGGATACAATGGGATGATGCTAAAGCTCATCACAAAAATATACTCTCCTATCACCGTCAGCAGTAGGTCGCTAGTCAATTTCCATTTTCTGTACTCTTTACCCAGTAGATAACATTTAAACATTCATGTGAATCGGTTTTCACCAAAATCAGTCTGTAGTAAAAGGTCGTGTGGAGCTCATTTAAAAATGTGTCTGAGTTGCGCAAGAAGTTTCATTATGTTTGATTACAAAAACTGCCAATCTTTGATTGACAATTGTGTGTATGTGCCACTGACAGGTCTTCAAAGTGCAATGAAACCGTTGAAATTCTGAAAAGAACAATTAGCAAGACACAGTTATCGAGCTTTTGGTGATTTGAACCCGGATTCATTGAGTTACAAGTCATACTAGTGAATGATCTGATTATTGTCCATTTGAACTTAACACAACAACACAGTGCAGCTGTAAGTTAGTACCAGTAAACACTCTTAATAAACATGTGCAACAAATCTGAAATTCGGAGCTTTGCACGGAGCACGCTTGTATTTGTACCAACATACCCACGTCATTCAAAATGAGCTCGAAAATTGTTACACGCATTGACAAGAACAGAAACATCCGGGATGCCTAACACAAAGCTTCATACTAAAATAGAAAGACTAAAATCTTATTCAAAATTCCTTCCTCTTTGCAGAACCACTTTTATGCAAGGAGAGGAAGATCATCTCAAACGCTTGACCAATACTTCCTTCAGTTTTTCACTAATTCCCTGGAAAAACCCAAGAAACGTTTCCATTATACAATCACACCACGCATCAGCACTTACAGAAAACTTGCAATGACATTCAAACCTCTTGAAACGATACCCGGATATCATCATGTGATTCTCAGACAACCTCAATTGCAATCAGTTTCAGTTTTTTTTATTTTTTTTACAACCAATAACCGTTCACCTTTGTGGACCGGTTTTTGTTGCTGTCTAGGATAACAGAGCAGAATGAAGACTGGAGTGCTGAAAGCAAATTCAAGCGGAATATGGATAATTCATATAGAGTGCTGTTAGGAGAATAATGAGTGGATGCACGAGCGCCACTGTTTGCGACACTCAGCCATATCACTCAGTGTCTCTAACCATCGGTGACCATCTCGAGGTCCCCAGCCGGAGAGCCTAACGAGGCCTCTGTGACCTAGTCTCCTGGTTAGGGTTTTCATACCCTCATGACAGGCCTCAATTGCAATATAGGTATCGCTAATCTATCATATTTTAATCACACTACAAAAGCTAACCCCATTTCAACTTTTGGTACAATCACAACAATGCACATGGACTACGATTGGCCAAAAATTCTCATGACCGAATTCAGGCTTGTGTGTTTGTGACAGAGAGAGAGAGAGAGTTATCTCAATCTTCTGTGGATAAAAAATATCACGTAAATATGACTATTCAAATCTGTGGTTCTAAATGCGACAGACGGATTTGAAAAAGGCATTGAGTTAACCAGCCCAAGGAGAGTTCCATGTGGTCTTTTCT
>UZAN01041336.1:10652-25541 GCA_900618425.1 Echinostoma caproni | reverse complement strand
TATGCAAAATAAAGTTGTGGATGATTTATGGTGTGACCGATTGTAGTGACAAAATCCACGCAGCATCCCGACAGCTTTCGTTTGACCGATGAGGTCTCCAACTAGATTCTTGGTCGAGTTCTTCGACGGACTCGGGTCATCGAAGATACCCAACAGAAGTGAGACAGCGAAACAGTGCTTCCTATGATTCCAGCCATGAAAAGGCTGAATCTCATTCTATTTGTCCAGCAACTGTCAATTGAAGTAAAGAAATCGCTTTATACACCTTAAAAGATGGATATTCGGCAGCCAAATTGTTCGTTTCGGAAGAACAACTCTCCAACCGGTGTGATACTTCCTCGGATTTTTCGAAAGCTTTCTGGCCCTCCTTTTGCATTTATTTCATACAGGTAGTGGCTGCAAATTTGTTCCATTTGATTGAAAAATGAAATTACGGGTGCATTTTACCAAATTAGGCATCACTGTGACAGTGACACAGCAGCCTACCCGGCAGCCAAGGTAAAATTTCATGCGATTGATGCAAAATAAACCGCAGACAGTGATGACTATGTAGTGAATAATGTGATGATGGAGAAATGGGCGGCACGGCCGAACTTTGAAGGCCCCGCTAAAGTTAGATTGATTGAATCGGGGATTGACAATGACCGTTGGGACATCAATTATAAACGGTTTGATTAAGTCTAATCACACAGCCAGTGTGCTTCAACCTTTCCATCCTCCTTGTGCTCTCAAGGGGAAGTTAACGAAGGAGATGTACCGAATTTTTTTAACAACCGACACGATTGTCATCCGTCCTCGTCCCTCGTCCCTACCCTTATGCGCCTAGGAACAGTTAAAACCACCAGTCTTATCGTGGCAATTAATTTACAATCTAGTAACGTAACCTATTTTCAAAAACTTTTATTCGTTTACCCACTCAGCCTTTCATAATCACCCCTCCCACATCCAGACACACAAACACATACCACGCATAGAACTTATCACCATAGTACAATCTCATTATAAACTCTCATTTCTCTCATAATTACTTGCAGTCTCTTACCATTTGTTTAATTTATTATAAATTGTGCTGGCTAAACCCAGTCGATCTAGCACCGAAAACATTCCTGAGTGCTTATCCCTGTTCTCATGTCCACTAGATCGATAGTTGTCACAATTGTTTGATCCTTTCGTATCATACACTGTGCTCCATTATTTTACGAAACGCGCGTTGTCTGATTTCCCTTCGATTGTGATTGCAAGTTACCTAACGATCAATGCTTACTCAAACAAATGACGATTTTGGTGCAAATTTAGGGACTTTTGTTTGTTGCGTACAATTTGACTTTAGATTCTTGTTCGGTTGAAGAAAACGAGATACACGCATACAGGAATATTTTTGACTAACCAATCAGTTTTCGATCACGCGATTGTCGGGTTAGATTACGTTCTTTCATTTGCATTTGAAAGTTTCTTTGTTCCTCATTCGTTGCTCTTCCGTGCAACCCAATCGATTCCATAGCGTCACTCCCTCCCCCTTCCTCTGGACATGCACACATCTTAGCCAAGTGTGCGCGACAGCAAGTCCTGAAAGTACTGTACAACCTTAAACGATTGATTTCTTTACGTCGGTCAAATCGCTTTCAGTTATCCTTGTCACGCATCAGTCACTTGCAGGTTACTTACTGACATGCGTGACCCTGCTGGCTAGTTGACTGGCTGAATTATTTTGAAGGAAGCAGTTAGTATCTTTTGGCATTGTCTGTTTTGGGAAATGACAACTGTTATCATTCGAGCAGGAGGATTTGCGCAACTTCACGCAAGCATAACGAATTACTTGTGGGATTTCCCCATCGGTTTCACTTTCTTTCAACGGCAATCTCATTAGGATAGATATCTGGACAAAATGGTGCCCTAATGATTTGTTAGGTATGACTGTTCCAGAGGACTATTAATATATAAATCTCAATGCCTGTTTGGAAACTCCCAAATGATGATTTGGCCTGGCTTAGCCCCAGGGTCCCTTTAATTAGGTGATCTGCTATCATTGTCATAAGTAATGGTTAAGCGGTCAGGTTAATCTATTACCCCGAAGATCGTGCGTCCAAACCCCACCATAGCCATTAAAGTTGCCTTTCTTTGCATCACATAACAAACGGTCCCTTGAATGACCGCTTCCCCTGCTTCCGGCAAACAGCATATGGAGATATAAGAATAATAAATGTTCCATACGCGCTACCTGTTTTCGTTCATCCATATCTAGATTGATTCCATATATTTTTATAGCTTTGTGCATACTACCAGCAGATTCATACTATTGGTGCTTTTGATACTTGTACTGAGATTCCGATCAATCAACTTGGCAGCTTTCTTGGGATGAGTCACTGGACATATAATTTATATCACCGAATTTAATCAGGTTGGGCACCGGGGCATCAAACTTTCTCCCTCTCTCTGTCATACTCTATCCCACAGCTAATCCCTTCTCTGTTAAGCATATTGAAAGAAGTTAGATATGACAATCGAACTGATGAACCTCACCATTGGCACGTTTATTACCATAGAATCACCTAGCTTGGATGTTCACTTTGCGGTGGCCTCGCATTAAGATGTACCATGACTCATTACTGGAAGGGAGGAGAGTGTCAACATTTGAGGCAACCCGTCTATCAAATATCGAGCATTCCATCTCCAAAGAGTTCGAATTAACCAGAATAAGATCCGATATCAGGAATTTACTAAGATACAATGTTACTGAAAAATGTGTTAGATACCAGAATTTGGGCTTGGGGTGTTTAAATGGAATGTGACTGAATATTGGCGCTCAATTTGTCGTATTTACAAAGTCCCCGCTTCGGAAGGCAACTGTCAGCTGCTGTGTTTACGTGCACATTAGCTCAACTGGGCTAACTTACTTTGTCACCGTGATATATTACATTACTATTGTTGTATTATTTTATTTACTGATATATCAATAACAGGCATGCTAAGAAGAAGGGAGGAACCGGTATACCTTTGTTTAACTCAACATAGTGTCTAGTTTACCCATAGCCAAAGGTTTATTCTGGAAATCACTTAGGGGCACATGTCCCATAGGATGTTTGCACAGTAGGATCACCTCGTGGCGGTGGAGTGATTCCAGTTTTGTTGGACATTAAATGCAGCATGGTGCAAAAATCTACTTAACCCTTTCTGTTCGTAATCCACTGAAGTGACTCATTGAGTTCGACTGTCTAAACACACTAATGCTTGGCGAGTCGATAATATCTAGTGGTTGGTTCCGATAGCATTTGCCATCTACAGTATTCGTAGTGCAATGTTAGCAATGGTTCACCGGTTTGGTGGGGTTAATTTTGGTTTTAAATACCAAAATATCAGCATCATGCAGTATTGCTGAACGGAGAATCAGATATTCCTGCTCAACAGTTATTTCAAAAATCGGGTTTTAGAAAAAGCCAAGAGCAAGTCTAAGCACAACGGCTTGTAACTTTCCAACGGAACGAATTGGTGTCACGTTTTAACACGGATGGAAATCAACTTTGGGAAGTTGAAGACTTGATCACAAGAACGCCACCGGTTGAACTGAATTATCTCTGACGCAATGCAGCAAGGACGCTTGAAGAACCACAATCATTGTATTACAATGACCTGTCCACCGTGATTGACGTTTTGAAGCCTATCCGACACGCGTAGCATCTGATATACGATAAAGAGGAGGATATCAAATAGACTCGACATCCCCATCCTTCTTGTCTCAATCTCACAATTACACATAAATCCACATGAATCAATGTGCACCTGTTTAGCTCGTTTTCAGAAATTTCAGGCTAATGAGACATACACATCTGTTGAACAGGTGTCTCCGGTAGGCGCGCGCACACACACATTACACCTCGTGAGCTAATTGCCCCTCCGAAATGCACGTAAGCGTGCTACAAATGAGGAGTTTGGAGGCGAATATATTGTCCAATTCAGCACATCTGTTGATCTGGGCGGGAAATAATTATGCCAGATTTTCAACCCAGCAGTCTGCCAAGCACATATTGTATCGCATTTATCGATTCTCCGATCCCTTTTGCCACATTTAAGTAGGACAAATGAGAGAAAAATTCCGTGAATAAGTATGTAATAATTTGAGGATGAAGTAAGAAGATTGTTCCTGTTGCACTATTGATCGGTTATCCATTACCGAGGAACAGATGAGCGATGACGCGAAAAGTATATTCACCAATTGCTGTTGATTCAGAGAACTCAATTGTGAGTGAAATATACTGGAAAATGCTCAATGTTGTGGGTATGTAAAAGGGTTGGAGGCTGCTGGCCAAGCTGGATCTATCCATTTTTATAATCCGTTTCTCAGAAACGTTTTTCTCCTTGTTGAATACAGAAATTAAAAAAACTAGTTCGAACGGAATCTTCCCGATTCGATTAAAAGTTCCTAGTGAGCATACGAAATATGTGATTCGATAGCCTGCGCAAGTGATCTCATCCAGTGCACAAAGTCACCTGACCCACTGCACTGACACTTACAAGAGTGAGATTAAGATAGGTGTTAGATCAATGTGAAAAACATTTTCCTAGAGGGAATGAGATAATTACATTATTGTGGAATCCATCAGGAAAAATATTTTAGTCTTTTCTTTCCCTTATAGCATAGAAATATGTACTTCCGGAAAACTTGCCAACGACAGAACTTTCGAACGGTAATGTAGATAAACTTGGCTTTTAACCAAGTATATCCCTTTAAACAGTCTGTGGTTGGCTCATTAGTAGTGCTTGGTAGCGTAGGTTTAATAAAGTATTTAGTGTTTGATCAAAAACGGAGGACTATTATTCGATGGAAGCAAAGAAATGCGACAAGTTACTTTATATCCAATATTGCTTAGAACGGAACACAGATTCAGAGTGGTTGTGACGTTATTTATCTACCTCATTTTATGGTCATGACTAAATGCATCCTAAAGGGTATACAGGAAAATGAGTACACCACATGAATGTAGATGCCTAATGAGTACAAGAGCTAGCAGAATGAAGGACCCCACAAACATTGAACTGAGCTGGTGTTGCGTGGAGCTAAACGATAGTAGCAATGCTTCCCATGAAAGGGTTGAGCAACGAACCACTGTGCTAATGAGAGTGACACAAATTAGTCGAACGGTTAGACAACTTGTCCAGAAAGATTAATGGGCAATAAATGTGATAAACGATCCTAATACACTCTACCACCGGTTGAACTTAACTGAAAATCTATGAAACTGAATAGCCTAACATCATAGATAAGTTCCGCAGAGAAATATCTCTACATAAAGACAGAAAAATCCGAGGTTCTCATGTCATATTCTATTGCAGCATATGTGTAAAACCTAAAATCACTAAAACATGCTGTTTAGTCATGGTAACTCAATCTTTAGGTGGAAAGACTCATAAGATAGGCATCGTTTTAAGCCGGACGGCAGTGGTTCTGTCTTCCACCTTGCATTTTCGCGCTGCAGTTTTTCGCTGCTATCTTCTGACGATTTCGCTGTTCGAACCGGGAATATTAAAATCCACAGTATGTCAGTGTCACTTAAATTATTAATTGTCAGTAAAACATTAATTCCAATATCCGCTGCCGGTACTCAATTACCTAAAGCGACTGTTGAATGGTGCCGATATTATTCGATTGGTGCGATTCGAATTCAAAAGGAATTTGATCACATAAGCTACACAGATCAAGCTGATAACGATCCTCTTCACTCGAGTGCTGATCGCAAACGATTGGCTGTGCATGGAACATCGAAATGCTAAACTGCGTTGAACTGGATCAATACCTCTGTTTCTGAGATGACACGGAAGATCCGACATGGCCTCTAAAGTGCACAACCACAGTTTCGACGCACTTTTGAAACTGTTCAGTCTGTTGATCGAACATGTTTGGATTAAAATGATACCGTCATCGATTGTGACGAATGAAACACACGTAATATACAAATTATGAGATGAGAATTCGTTTGCCTCTCGTTACATCCGGATAAACAAAGTGATACCGTGAGCATTAGGATAAACGAAACGGTTAAAATCGCCTAGTAGAAAAAGCTTCCCCTAGCAGTGGTGTTTAAGTAATCTCGCCCAGTGTAGGGAGGGAAGGGAACTAAAGGTGACCAACTAACAGTCAAAAAACCATTTTACCAACAAAGATATGCTTTTTTATTTTGGAATTACTGTTTTTATGTCATGAACATGTGCAACGGTCACCAGTTAATCATTCTGTGTCCCACTTCTGATTGTCTAATTTCGTCACCCTGACGAAATGAAACTGGTTGGATTATGCTGTTCTCTACCACATTGGCAAATCTCCCCCAATTTGGTTTTCCAAATGTTTACGAGTGAATGAACTGTACACATCGTGTATTAACATGACCGGTTCGTTCACTTGAGAAGTAAATTCGCAATATGTCCTCGTGCAGTTTTAGCTCATAGCTCCTGTGCTGTTCTCAGATACTGACTGTGCACTTGACTGGAATACTGGGCCAGCCAGCAGGGTCAGAATCTGTCTAAACGAACTTAGCCAAGACTAGTGAGTCTTTAATCATTATATTCCGTTACAACAACTCTGTAGCAACGCACAATCTGTTTCCCTTTCTAACAGGTTTTAAACGTCAAGAAACCAATTACAACAGATAACAAAGCAGATGATATTGCAAGTTGGCATGATAAATCTCATTTTCTTGTGCTTCTCATTTTATTTAATAAATCTCAACGTGTACAAAACAAAGGAAAGACTGCGAAGCACCGGACAGCTGTTTCGACCTTGTTGAGTGTCACTGACCGCGCGCATTCGTCGATCCAATTTGAGATCGAACCCTAAATGCAACTGTTCTACACACCCGACCGCCGGGCAACTCCGCTTCAAGCTGTCCGTGCCACATCATGAACAATATTTGCAAGCATTTGGGAGTATCGCTCATCAGTCATCTCGGTACCAGTCTCGGCGGTTGAGACTCGGTCAGAGATGTTCCCAACTTGAGGATTCCTTACGTGAGGGTGGTGTTCGTGATAGTGACAGCAATTGTAAGTAGTATTTTCCCGTTTTGCTCAACTAGCGGTCGATCTGACCCGCATAATTTTCTACCACATGTCGCAATTTCATGAAACACAACAGCTGGAGATGTTTTGCATTGGGTTGATCACCATTAGTCGTGTCTACTAAATTCTCTATCAGTGACAACTGTAGACTCCCAATCCCCTACTTTGTACTGAAAAAGATTTCACGACCAGCTGTTCACCAGAGTATTTTCCCCACTCTTACGGAACTCATCTTAGCTAAACCGTAGTTAAAAGCCTGTTTTTCTTTCGAGCATGTTTAACACCTGACACAGATGAGATTCTGTTCAATCTCATTTGAGTGACCGTGGAGCATTTTTTTGTCTGCACCAGACACCGCTGGTCAAATCGTTTACGGTCAAAGATACCGGATACTATTCCACCGAGTGGACTGATTGCATTACATAACCACACACCAAAAGCAGAAATATTTATTACGTATGGTCTTTCGCCCAAAAATGTTCTTTGTTTGTTTACTTCCACGATGAATAAATGCGTGACTTCAACCAGTAGCAAAGACGAAATCCACAGTTTGTAAAACTCGACAACCCCATTCAGTATAAGAGTTTCCCAGGTTGAAAAGGGGTCCTGTCAAGCGGTACGGTCTGTCGACCGAGAACAAAAGAACCAGTTCAGAACTGGTGGTGAATCCACACAATCCAACCGACGATTCTCTGATGAGCCTGTCTTCCAAGGCATAAACGGTGCAATCGATTCCATGAACTCAATTCATTCGTGTCGGCGAAATTCACCTCATTTGTTTCAAGGAAGTGTGTGCGGGGAAGGGTCTTGATCTTGAACAAGGGTATATGTGGCTGCATCCATTCAACAAGCATTTGGTTTTTCAGTTCAAAAGACTGAACATCAGGTCCTAAGGGTGTTTTATACTGGTCAAATCGTGGAATATTTATGAAGCAGTCAGAGAGAGATAGAGATAAGAGTGTACGTAAACCGAACCCAATCTGTTTAGGCAGATAAGATCCTAACGGAGCACTCGCAACTTGGGAAAATAGCAAATCAGGGAAATACTATCAAATTAATTAGTCCATTTTCCTGGCCGTGGCCTCCCTTTTGTTTGGACTCAATAATTAGTGTCCAACAACTGCTTCAAAGCTCATTTTCACAACTGTGTTTGAGTCAATCATCAAGGGACGGCACACAGCTCCAAAAGCGATTATCAGTTGATTGAGAAATAGAAACAGATTACAGGTTTACATATCACTACAATGTAGCAAAAGTTGCTGTTGTTTTATAAATGAAATTACGCAGCTGACTTGAAAATTAACCGTTCCAAACAGAGAAAACTCTCAAAAATTTAATGTCGTGCACATGATTGACTCAGGACGGAAAATAGATATGCTACGTTTTTCTTTTTTTATCTGATGGTTCATTGTGTTTTTTTAATTGAAGTACATTTCCGATGCCGTATATTACTTATCTAACAATTTTAGGGTTTCCCCACCAGCAGTGTGCTGGTGTGTCACTTACGAGGACTGGTGAAACTCGTAAGAGGGTAGTATTTCTTTCTTTGTGCAACTTTATTCTATTGAATGCACATTTGTGATAAGCTCTTATGAGTAAGTGGAAAGAGATCACTCAAATTGTTGCCATATATATATAACACCAACCTCTACAGATACGACGCCAAAATAACCATGGGTGAATGAAAAATATGGGTACAGAAGCGGAGAAAACAAATCAGTCAACTTGATGGAATAACAAATTTTTAATTTGTTTACTGCACGCAGTTTTGAGTTTTCTGGCTGTTGTTTTTGTTTGTTTCTACGCACATAAGAAGATACATTCACACCACTGACTTCGGTTCGAGGCCATATCCCGCAGTGTCTTCAGCCAAAGACAATCTGGATCTTTGGGGCCCAGCCGGAGAAGCCCGATCCCAACACAGTCTTTTTAACCTTCTGCACCATATCATAGCCTGCACACCTCACTGTTAATTCAAGCTTGGACCGATATCTGCGAATAGTGCACGGAGTGGCAAACATTGCTCAGGTATTCATAGAGCGTGCCCTAGCCACCTAATACGATGTTGTGAAATTATTTTGCTCAACGGAAGATTATCTGATCCTGGCACACGTCGTCTGATCTCATCGTTATTCACGCGATGCCTCCACCATGAGGCTCAACGAAAGGAAGTGTGTGAGGGAGATAACGAGGCGTTAGTAGTGGAATCGAGCGGAACGACCATAAGATTATCGTTTGGCCACGACTGCCGAATTACAGACACAAGATCAATGAGCACACGTGTCTCTAGGAGTGCTCAAAACGATGAAATGATTACAACATACATTTCAGTTTCGCCCTTTTGCTCAGTCGTGGTTCAATTATTTCCATCACTGTGATCGTAAACACTGCCCAGTGCTAGTGTATAATTGTAGCCATTTGCCAACTAAATATAAGCCTGCTAAGTCTGGTCCGGAAGGAGTCTTCGGAGCATTTTTTTCTCGGTTGCGGGTGGAGTTCATATCGTCCACAGCACAGCATGTTTTACCAATTAACGGCCGGATCGATCGCACATTGTCACTGTATTATATTGGTCTAACATCAGTCAACAAGCCTGGTTTCATGCAAGTTTTGTTTTTGAATTGTACAGATCATAATACGAAAAAATGAGCTAGTACCACGGAATAAAAATGAATGAATGTTCTCGTTCTGCTTTGTTCGACCGAATTGGATAAGAATTTAATGGTTGATTTGATCCGGTTTTATCTACTTGTCCTCCTTCTGCTGGACTGTCATAACCCCGGAGGCTAGCACTGAGATGCTTCAGATGTGATACCCTAATCAAGCTCGTAGAGGTGAGTTGTGCCACAGCGTGTTAATTAAAAATAAAAACGGACTGGTCATCTACCCAGAAGGTCGAGTGATTATTATGCTTGCGTTTTGCCTGTGTGGTTCTGAGTTCGGTCCCTATTTGGGTGGATGAGTTTGCACTGCTGATGAGATCCCTCTAGGTCAAAAAAGCTGTCCATTGCTTCCTGGCGTTTTAGCTGACGTTTTATTTACACGACGAATTCATTATCTAAAATAACGATTGTTAGCATTTCAACAAGTGGATGCCCGTACCTTCGTGCAGACCTATCCTAAGTTTTCCCACTGGTCTCTGTTTATTTCAACAGAAATCTCGTTGAGATCGATGTACTGACAAAAGAATGTTCTATTGAGTTATTATGCATGACCGTTACAAAGGACTGTGAATGTATAGAAAATCAATTCCTATTTGAAAAACAGCTAAATAATAATGCGTGTTGAATTAGTCTTGCTCAACCCCCCACGGTCCCGTTCATTAACTGATCTGCTAACATTGTCAACTCAGCTCACGTTTCATTTACAGAATGCATTAATCCGATTATTAAATCAGATCGTTTACTCCTCTCATATGTCATTTATATTTGGTCACATTCATGTAAATTTATGTTTGCATTTCAGCCAAAAATCAATCTTAGTCTGTTCCAAAATAAAATCATAATGGTTGAAAAATAAACATTTCAAGGTTGCTGTGAAATCCAGGACAGATACTCGCCCACTTTGTGTAGCTCCTACCCAACAGAGTTTCTCAAATAGTAATTCTGAACTGTTTTAATCCAACAGCGGTACCACCTGAAGCGTGAGACTGACATTTGGATCGACCGCCAAGTAAAAAGGAGATTTGGGATCGAGAAGGATTGTCGACGAAAACTTTTCGCATTCCGAAAACTATAGTCCGCGCCGTTTTTAGGATACTCATTCAGTGTATAAAAGTGACACGTCTGACAATTGACGGTGCATGGTAAACGATTTTGAAATCGTTCTGAAGTAAATAGCGAAATTATTGGTCAACAAATTATCTTCGTCTCTAACAAGATAATCCTCGAAATTTATCCGAAATATTATGAATATGAGATGTTTACCTTAGATTTGCGTCAATCTGTACCAATGAATTTTCGTCAGAAAAATACCGTCACATATGTTACTCTGTTTTCATGATGGAGGGGTCATGCAGATCAGCTGATCGAGAAAGACTGCGTATGCATTTAAAGCACTATGATGCATTTGGGGTCGATGGGGATCGAACAGTAAAGTCATACCTCTAAGATAGATTTTTTTAAGAAATTCAGAATGTCCTCATCTGCACAAATAGCGTGACAGAGGGTAGCGTTCACAGAGTATTTGAATAATCAACTGAGCGACTCGTGAACAGATTACTGATAAAGGTGGAGAACAGGTTTGGTGAGGGAATCACCGTCGGAAACCCACCAGAGTGAATCACCCAGAGAGTATAGATATTCTCGTATCCAATGCACAGTTCCGTGCACGAAATTGTCAACTAACTAGGTCAGTAGTCGCCCGTGACAGCCAAATAATTCCAACTGACGCAAGTGGAAAGAAGATGGGATAGAATCAAGGGCGGATTAAAACTCTATTTCTCTAGGATTATTCTTATCACGTTCGAGCCCGTGAGCGGGGTGACTGTGTTGATCAAACTGGAGAGATGGGCACAGAATCTGACACAAGCCTGGCATGCAGTTCACACACGAGCACCGGAACCACTCCGACTCGTTTTGATAGTACGGGATTATACACTACTCATTCCGACAAGTCCATTGTGAGCAACTGACTTTGTTCATCCTCTCGGCGATCTTGACAAAGTGTTCTAATCCAAAATTTGACGCACAAATTATGTTGATAACGATATGCATTCTGGTGAACATTACCGTACATGCACAGTCTAATTGGCTCCCTGATGGTAACATCAGTGGTAGGGTTGCTTTTCTTGTCAAATTCCAGCGCCTAACTTCCACGCATGGAGTCGATGGTTTCGAACTGTTGGCAATACCGACCGATGTTGAGTCAGCTGAGAAATGCTTACGAGTTGTTTTCAACCGTTTTAGAAATGTGCGTGCGCCTAAAACCTAGAAGAGGGAACCAAATGGAAGCGAGCATTTTGCTAGCTGAGGTGCAATGCACTATCACATGCATGTTCCTGTCAAAGCCATTTGGAAACAAACGATCTGTGCACCGATTTTTCAATACGCCATTTGTGTTATTATGCACTGGTGGGGGTGTTTATTCATATCAAGTGCTTCCAGGTTGGGGGTGGACGAGGTAGAAGGGTTCCATTTCATGTTTCGCACATCACATGGACCTATGATCGTAGGTAGTTTGCCAATGGTAAGCAATCCTGATTCTTAGATTATCTAAAACCCCGGGAGTTGAATTGCTGTAACACTCAGCTGGAAATGAACTTTTAATGATAAGTCTGACGATTCAGTTCGCCGATTAATG
Organism: Echinostoma caproni; assembly: GCA_900618425.1. Taxonomy (NCBI): domain Eukaryota; kingdom Metazoa; phylum Platyhelminthes; class Trematoda; order Plagiorchiida; family Echinostomatidae; genus Echinostoma; species Echinostoma caproni. The sequence continues at coordinate 13,196 of UZAN01041336.1, read as the reverse complement.
ACCTCTGGGTTTGATGATCGGTCAGAATGTCGGTGCTCTACATGTGTGGGACTCCGGTAGTGATACCGAACGGGGATGACTCATCCCCTGATGATAGTTTCATGCTTTCGCAGTCCGGTTTCACAGGCACTGTGCGCGCTGAACTTTTGTGAGAATCAGTCTACTTTTGGAGTTTTATTTTTTTGTGAGTGAAATATCACACAAACAGAAAATGATTGGTCACATTAAGCGTTCACCGTTTGCACCGTTGTGCATCAATGATGGTGAAATAATGACGACGCACCCATCCATGGACACCGATTGTGACTCTCACCACCGATTCGTTTTGGAATTCACCAAGAATGCATCGTCAGCAGTAAAGACAGATTATACGTTGTTTCTTGGAGAATGTCACATAACCACTTTATAAATGCATCAATTGTGAGAGTTTTAAATTTTCTAGAACGAACACTGGACAAAGCTTGATGCAGAAAGAACTCTTGACAAAAAGACAATAAATGAATAGAAACCGGTTACAAAAATAATCCGAAAAATTGAATACATAATGGATTCCCATAGTTTATTCATGAATTCCTTTGTGGGGTTACTTAGCGTGACATGCAATACACACCCTTATTTTAATTTATAAATGTTGAGCCCAAACTACTTGTTTGTTTGACCTGGTTGGGTCACATCACCAGTGCACGAGTCAAACTACCCAACCGAGAGTAGCAGTGCCAGGACCCCATAAGTAGGATGCGATCACACTACCCACTCGGCCAGCGAGCTACTGATCAGATCGATTTTCGTTCAACCGATACACGATATAGCGCAGTCCATCTTTGCGAGCTTGTTGCGGGTACTGTATCTCGTGCAGCTCTGCCCTAGCTTACAGGGTTACAGCACGGCTGGAGACGTGGAGAAACTACACACTTGTTACGTCAAAGCTGTGTGGGGTTCAATTCGAATATATCATGAGTTTCGTCATGTAAACAAAATGCATACATTTTGCACACCGTATTTTCCGTCGGTTTTCATGAAATCGAATAAATGGAAATTGATATTTTTAAGCATACTTTTGTGATCGACAGTAGCAGTTTGAGACAATCATGGTCAAAGTTTAGCTTCTAAACGAGTCACATTTTCTTTCTGACCGACTGAGACGCACGACCTGGAGGCACAGGTGCAGACCAGCCACCGCATCGGGACGAGTCGAGCCATGTTGGACTCATTTAACTGGTTTGATCAAGTGCCTGGGATCCCTGATGCGTACTGTCCATCCATTCCGGGGGTGAGACGCCCCAAATCAGTCGATAGATTTACCCTCTCTCGGTTGTGAACAGCACCAGACTCGGTCTGTATTGTGCTACGATTCTCACCCATACTTCGGTTGTGCTTCGTTTACACAAAAATATCTTTCTAACGTACGAAATTGTAATTAAATTTGTTTACTGTTTATATGGAAGTATTGTACGAACTGCCGTGTTGTATGGCCCCAATGCACATGTTGTCACTGACTACCGACGGGGGTTGAATTGTGAACTGCATGGCTCAGTGCACGTGATCTCATGAACGACAAACAGTCATAGTAAACGGTCAAGTGCAACTAGCCGCTACTCTGTGACTTAAACCAATGTGAATAATCACATGTTCCGTTTGGAGTCTCGATTGCGTTTATGATGTGTCAACAAGGCAGACGCAAGCCGTATCGCTTCACAGTAAAATTCATGTGTCCCCGGACGCTTTACTCTTACTCTCAAATCACGAGATAAATGTAACAGAAGAGTGCGGAAATAATTTTCAGTTGTTTACAAATACCCTAAGATGAACACCGTATAATGTAGTGTTGAACAGTGTTATGCTCCTGAACACCGATCCGGACAGCCCGGGGATCCGGGAGATTTGGTATAGATTCAATGGGGATAATTCCGAACGGGGATAACTTGCTGCTTCTGAGGTCCTTTCGTGATGAGTACCATGTCGCAGCGATTTGACCAATATCATTTCATTTCACAAACCAAATCTGCTGAAACGTTTCACGGAAACCATAACAAGATTATTTGTTCTTACAAGTCACAAGCGGACAAGCCTCAGTTGATACCAGAGTGACCGAGTATGTCTGTCTACATGTCTACATGCTCATTTAGTTGCAACCAATGCAATGTTATGGAATCCTTTCCACTCATCATACACAGTGGCGGATACTAAACTACACACGATGGAACCCAAACGACTTTGAAACCTAATAGGGATTTTCGATTGAACTATGTATATGCATCTGTCACATACAGTGCAAATGGAAAATGAACCAAAAGCATGAGAAGCACTGTAAAGCTGTTTTAATTTCTTAGGATCTCGTCAGCCGAACGAAATCTTAGAACCCGGAACTGAACAGAGAGAAAGTATACATACTAGCCACTGGACAACCGTGCTTCTCTGATCGGATAGTTTCACTTTGTACGTACAAGATAAAGGGTAGTCCACGTTTTCAAGCATGTATTCCGAATAACTGGCCTCCCTTTTCTTACAACTCCCCCCCCCCCCCGAGGTTTGCGAATCGATAAG